>APFE030135155.1:3051-78904 GCA_000404065.3 Pinus taeda
CTAAAAGAGCTAAAATGAAGCAACCCCACTTATAAATAAGAATAACCATAATTATCATAATTTATATATATCAATAATGGTGACCTTGTGAATTAAATAATTAACTGCCAAAACAGGTAAAGGACCCTCATCCATGAGAAAGTCATACTACTACATAAAATCAAATTAGAATAATACCTAAAATTATGATAATACAGATCATAAATAAATACAGGAGGAACATAATATAAAGGTCAGAATAAGAAGCTGCCAGCAATATATAACTAAATACTCAATCTGAACAAGAAGAAAGAACCCTGGATGACAAAGGGGGAAGGAAGAAACCCTAAGATGATAGGGCAGGGATCCAACTTCTACTAACCTTCCAACCATCATCTCTGTTGAGATTGTTGGGTCTTCGCTCAATTTCAATAGCTTCCCTTAACTTGCGATGATGGAACCGATCCACCCTGGCATTGACTTTAGCCTCCTCAATGCAGACATGATGTTTAGTCTTGTCCACATGCTCTGCTAAGGCTGAAGACAAAATTTGTGTTCTGAGACACATGGCTTTATAGGCCTACAACAGTGTAGAAAGTGAACTAGAGTTGGCTATTCACCCACATGGCGCTCATGATAGCACAAAATAACCCTAATGACTTAGCCCAACAGCTGACGCAGTTTGGCCGAAACCCCTTAATTGTGCCTATGGTAGCATAATAGAACTTCATCAATCGAGGTGTATTCTGGAATGCCCTTGGTTAAAGCTTCCAGGTTATGCTCTACCTCGAAAATAGGATCTGCTCCCTCCTCATAAGGAGCCTCTCCAATCTGGTGTGTCACTCACTAGTGTGATTGTTTATGAATTTTCTCATTCTAAAAGCACGAGGGCCTAGTTAACCATAGGGTGAGCAGTGCGAGTCTGATGGGTAAAACCCGCATTGGGCACCCACGATATAAATGTTTTTGCAAGTCCTCCTTTAAAACTAATATATGGATGAAAATGCATGAAATTAGTACCAAAATGAAGGGAAGGGACATATCTCTTACCTGCAACAAGCGGCTCAGCGAGTGGTGTCCGAGATTGATCGTGCTTCTTTCCTGAAAATCAAGGTAAAATGAGGTAAAAATGCTCTCACAATTGCAAATTGGTAAAATGGTTAAAATGATTTACTTTTTTCCTTATTTATAAGTTTTAAATAATGTTTTACCAAATTACGACATATTTCACTCATTTTTTAATATTTTTCCTCGAAATCGGTAATGTGCGTTTCCTTGTGCAGCGACATGTCATATATTCTTGGTGACGGTGATTTATATAGAATGATTCAACAAGTTTTATTTTATTGCTTTTTTGGACTTGTAAAAATAAACAAAAAAGTGACCCCCTGGAGTCATCTTTAAGCTCTTTTCTTACTCTCGTAAAATGAAAAGGTTGATGAGTATTTGTCATTTTGAACTCGTTAAAGTAAATGAAACGATGTCTATTTAGTATAAGTTTAACCCTTTCTCAGACTAAGATAGACTATTGTATGGAAAAGGAATGCCTTAGTCAAACATAGCTAAAAGGTTCTCTTGGACATTGTTTTCAACCTTTTCAGGTTCAAGAAACGATTTACGAAAAGGGTCCTTTGGACTTTTCCTTTTTGCTTCTTTTTCAAACTCTCTTACCATGAATATGATGATGAGTTTCACAAATGATTCTGAGTTTTACCTTCGTCGGACTCGTAAAACTTAAATGACATAGGACTTGTCACCATTATGAGACTGAGTTTCTCCTTCATAGGACTCGTAAAAATTACTAGGATGGATTCATCCAAAGGATGAACTTCTATGGCAATCATATGTTATCCCCTTTAAGCTTGCGATAAAAAATATATGGGGTACTCGCTAGAAATGGTGGGGGGGAAATGAAAGTGATCATCTCTTGTATTTTGTAAATGGAGCATGTCATTCCTAAACATGACACTCATCTATTGCTCGTGTCGGCTATGGGACATCCTCACTTAGTCACTTGCTTTCCTGGGTTTGGGAAATCCATTTTGCCTCTCATCTGATTATACCATTTCTTCATCATGACCTTTGATCCTAGTTAAGTCAAATGCTACCAAACTCTGGAGTCATGTCATCAATATGTTCAAGAGAATTTCTATCTACAATTCTTTATGAATTATACATTGTTTGAATTTCTGCCACAGTCCTAGATTACACTTATCCATTTCTGCCACAGTCCTAGATTACACTTATCCACTCTTCTACATCCTTTTATTTTGTGTTGATGATGTGGGATTCATTATGGCCCTCCTTTGACGGATCACTGCCTATCGACTTCAGCTCATTATCCGGGAAGATGATCTAGAAACTCCATTCTAGTACCTTAAAGCTTGCATTCCTCCATGGAAAGTTCTTCAAATTCAATGATAGGTTTACATCATTGACCTTTAATCGGGTGATTCCATGGGTATTCGACTTCAGCTCTATTATTCACATTTGTGGATTGTGTTGATTGTACCTTGAGATCCATTGTCAATATTGGTGGTTTCTCTTGTGCCTATTAATGGTTTACATCATTGACCGGTAATTAGGTGGTTTTCTGTCATGTTTGACTTCGACACATTTATTCACATGTTAGAATTCATACATTGATCGGGTTGAGACAGAGCACAAGACCCTAGATTTTGTCTGATGAAATCCAGGTTGTGTGGAGTTATGAGTTATTCATGATTGTACACATGTTTCCTCTAGACGGATGGTTGCGACTATACCATGGATCCATATTCACGATTCTTTCTATTCAGATGGATGTGACCATATCGTCGGTCCATATTCATTATCCTTTCTATTCAGATGGTTGTGACCATACCGAGGATCCATACACATGATCCCTTCTATTCGGATGAATGCGTCCATATCTCAAATTCATGTATTATTAGATGCGTATTCATGTATCATTAGGCATGATCATCAAAGATGTTAGATATGTATATGTATATGTATATGCTTGATTTGCAGCTCTCTTGACAGTGTTGTTCTTGTCCTTGCACTGACTTGTAAAGCATCTCAGCCATCACTCCCCGTTCTGCCTTCATGCTTTAGGGGGCATCTATTACACAATATTTGGTCACACCTCCTGTTCACTTCTTGTTTCGTATCCCGAAGTGCCAAAACATTGACAATTGTGTAGCATATCCATCATGATATATCGACCAAAACCTCCCTGAAGAATCGAAGGAAAACTGTCCTGAATCCATTCTGAAGAAGGATGAATAAAAACCTAAATTTTAGCATGAACGCGTTTTTCTACATAGGCTACCCATGATGAAGGCAAGTTGCACAATTCTACACTAGCGTTTCCAACACGAGTTTTGATATGAAAACCCACGCTGAACCTCTTTTGGTAGGATTTCCCAAACTGGTGGAGAATCCTCATACGCTAGAACCTCCGAGAACATCGAGATGGATATTGGTTGTTGTTTATATGGTCGATCTCTCCCATTTGGACCTCTTGATATTATCATTAGGAGCTTTCCCCTTGAGTTGTGGACCTTTATCCCCCTTTTATGGATTCCTAACTCCCTCTCACCTCCTATAAATTCACTCTCTTCCATCCCCAAATGGTTTGTCATTGATTGCTGCATTTCTATGCTGAGATTACGATTACATGCTACACATTTTAGCTTAGAGAAGGAGTGCTTGAAGAGTCTTTGCTTGGACTTGGACATCCACCAAAAGGAGGTGTCCAACATTAAGGCATAGGTGGTATGTTTCCCGTTTTAGTTTATTAATATATACATATGATGTTCACTTTCCATAATTGAGTAAATGTTTATGCTTTTAGCTTAATAATCCTTGATCTATTAAGTATTTTATGTTTGATGAATGCCATATATGTTCTTGTATTTTGCATAGCTCTTTGATCTTCCTTGCAGGTACTCAGACGTGAAGAACAAGTAAGGAGCGAGGCCTGGAACGAAAGAATGAAAGTCATCTTCAAAAGGATTGAGCGATTAGCATCAGAGCGAGGTAGGCCACTCTCTCTCTCTTCATTTTTTAAACATAATCTAGGAAAGTGTATGTTAGTTTGTTCTGTTTGTTGCTAGACCCACTCATTAGGCTGAAGGGATCGCCTCTGTCCGCAAAGGGGATTTACCTTCATAGCAGTTGCGTCGAGCGTAGCAAGGGGTCACAAGTGGGGCGACAACCCCCCTTGATGAGTGGCTTGCAGGGTAGAAGAGAGAGAGGAGGGAAGAGAGAGGAGAGAGAGATGTAGAGAGAGATGGAGTTGGAGGAGGAGAGAGAGGGAGGGAAGAACAAAGAAATAGAGAGATAGAGTTAGAGAGAGAGAGAGGGAGTGACAAGGGAGAGATGGAATTAGAAAATTTTTGGGTAAAAGGGACCTCCTAAAGAATATTATAAAACAATAGTGGAAATAATAAAATAATATTAGATCACCTCATCAAGCTTTGGATGCAAAAAAAACTAAAACTAAAACTAAAACTAAAAACTAAAAACTTTTTCCAACTTATCTTCCTACGATTTTACTCAAATTTTGAGCGAAAACACTCGTTGGATGCATAAATTATTTTTGCATCCAAGGAGTACCCATGTTACATACTTTTGATGGACCCTACTACATAAAAAATGTGAAATATATGAGATCACCATTTTTCATGTATTTCACAATTTTTGTGTAGTATGGTCCTTTGAAAGTATGCAACATGGGTACTCCTTTGATGAAAAATTAAATTCCGCATCCAATGAATGCTACCACTTGAAATTTGAGTAAAATCCTAGGGAGATAAGTTGAAAGTACAAGTTGAGTTTTTTATTTTTAGTTTTTACTCAAAAAATGATGAATCATCTCCCACAATTGACATCATGATATTGAATCTTATTGGTTCTTATAAAGTTAATTTTTTATGTACATTTTTGTTTTGAGACTCATTTTTAACTCCAAAATTTCTCTAATGAGAGAGAGTGGGGGAGAGAAGGAGGGAAGAGAGAGGGAGAGAAAGGGGAACATAGAGATGAAGGGGGGAGATAGGGGGAGATAGAGGGGGGAGGGAGATAGTGACAGAGCTAGAGGGGAGAGAGAGAGAGAGGAGAGAGAGGATGGGGGGAGGTGAGAGAGAAAGAAATGGGGAGAGAGGAAGGAAGCGGAGAGAGGCGGGGATAGAGAGAAAGAGAAGGGGGGGGTAGGTGGAGATGGAGTTGGAGGGGGAGATAGTGACAAAGTTGGATGGGTGGAGAGAGAGAGAGTGATGGGGGGAGGAATAAAGGGAGGTGCAATAAAAATGGAGAGAGAGGAAGGAAGAGAGAAACGACTTGAGAAAGGGGAGGGAGGGAGGCAAAGAGGGAGAGATGGAGTTGCTTGGGGAGAGAGAGGGAGGGAAGAAGAAAGACATAAATAGAGAAAGGTGGAGAGAGTGAGGGAGTGAGAAGGGACAAATAGCGACAAAGTGAGGGGGACAGGAAGTGGGAGGGAAGAGATAGAAAGAGAGAGAGAGCCCAAGAGAAGTGGAGGAGAGAGAGTGAGAAGAAGAGGGATGGAGAGAGAGAGAGAGATTGAAAGACAATGTGTATTTTTGTGGGGTGATATAGAAAGAAAAAGGAGACATAAAGGGAGATAGATATATAGATGGAGGAGAGTCAGAGAGAAGAAGGGAGAGACAAAGAGAGGGAGGGGGAGAGATATATAGATATGGAGAGAGAGAGAGTATTTTGGGGGTGAGATATGGAGGAATATATAAATATGGATGGCAGGGTGAAACAAGGAGGAGGGAGGAAAGATAGGGAGGGGGAGATACATTGTTAATCATTGAAATAAATGCATTGTTTTCTGTGTAGATGCTGATTCCTAATCTTATTTAATTGAATGCACTAGATGCATTGATTTTAGTGCAATTGATTTATAATCTTATTTGTTTGGTTGTACCAGATGCATTGATTTCACTATAGATGTTGATTTCTAATCCTATTTGATTGTTTGCACTAGACGCATTGATTTCAGTGTATATGTTGATTTATAATTTTGTTTGTTCTTGCACTAGATGCATTGATTTCAGTGTAGATATTGAATTTTTATTTGATGTAACTAGATGTATGACGTACATTAATTTCAAACTAATTAGATTGATAGTGTGTGTTAACTTCAATGTATGCACATTTTTTTTTTTTTATTGTTGATGTGCAATGATTTCTATGTTATAGTAATTCAACCATAAATAGAATACTTGAATTTTCATCTTAGAAGTATTTAACATATTTAAAATGATCAGAATAATTAGATGTTCAAAAAAAAATTCGTAGTCAAACATGATTGAAACCATCTTAGATATATCATAACCACGGATCTAGCAAGTGTCTAAAGGGATCAAATCTCTCAATGTGTAATTTTTTCCTCAAGTTTTTTACTTGAAAAAATGATCTACACCACCATCCCTACCCCTCATTATTGACAATACTTTTTAAAATGTTACATATCAACTCCATATAAGCATGTAAGGAATTATAAATCTCACTCATACCTTGAATTGGAAAGCGCATATCCATGGAACGAAAACACACCCTTTTTATATATTCCATTTTGAAATTTTTACTCAGATGTGTATATTGGAAAATTTTATGTATAACCCACATTGATATTGCTTTTTTGATATTTTGAAAATGTTAAGTAATTAAAAATGGTATAAATTAAGTATACCCTTCATAATAAAAAGTGAAAATATAAGGATTTTTTTAATTTCAACTATATAAAATTATGTTACTTAATCCAACATTGTGGCGAACACCAATTTAGAGTTAGTTTAATTAGAATATTATATTTATGAGACAACTTTACAAGAAAACAAATAAATTTAAAATTAATTAAAAGTAAAATAACATTAATTAAAAAATAAAGTAAAGTGATGTGTTAATTAAATCAATAGAAAATATCCAAACCGAAAAAATGAAGTGTATCATTTAAGACAATATTTTACCAAAAGCAATAAAAATTTGAAAAGTTACAAAAATATATAACCGCATTTATATTGGGGTAACCGAAAAGTTACAAAATATAATCACAACGCAAAATGCCTGGTTTATTAGGGTAACTAAATAACAATGAAGATAAAAATACAATGGTTGTATTCAAAATCCACACCGCCCAAGGATTAGAAAAAATATTTGGAAATATACAATTACCTGTTACATATAAATAACTAAATAAAATAGTTGGAGAAAAGGACGGCTAAAAGAATTGCGACTCCAGCAGCTTCCATAATTTTGTCAGTAAGATAGTGCACTCCTTTTGATGGAGCTCCTATTTCACAAGAGAAAACACCTTCTTCAGTAGAAGACGGATGGCCATTACCCTCTGGTTCAGGAGAAGGCAGGTCATCTCATGTCGTCAAACACGAGCAACAGAAATTTACAGCCATTTCCATGGTTGCTCTGAGAAAAGAAATGATATTTTCCATCGGGGTAGTGAAGGAATGAGAGAAAGAAGTGCGACAATGATTAAGTGGAGGGCAAAAGCGGTCACACTACCTGATCTCACTGTAATGCAATTTACTTTTAAAATAGAGTTGTTATTATGTTATTAGTTAAGGAAATTTGATTAGTTTGAAAATTATTTTATTTATTAATATTAAAAAATAATAATATTAAAAATAAAGGTGTATTTAAGTAGTGGTTGTGATTGTTAATGCTATGATTTACAGAGTGTATATTAATTGGTTCATGTGGGATTTAGTTTTTATTAGGTTTTAAGTTCAAAGTTTATGGAGAGAATTTGAAGGTAGGAGTTTTTTGTGGGGAAATAGAATATCCCATGGAGTTTTTAGGAACATAATCCTAGTGACACTATCCCACTGGTAAGGATGTCATTCTTTCATTCAACATTAGGCCTATTCCTAGCCTAGGATCTACATAGATGGCAAAAAAATGCAATGATAACTATGTTTAGTAACTTAGAGTTATGCAATGATAACTCTATTTAGAAATTTGGGGTTGCTCATATTTGATTAAATGGAGAAATATTATATTGATGGCTAGTCCCATAATATATTACTTTTTGCAATGGAGTTTTATGATGGTTTTCCTTTGTAATTGAAGATGGGTTATTGTGGTCCTTGTTTGTGATGAGTGGAACACTTCATTCACTATTGCTCCATGCAAACATGTCCATGTAGTTTAGTTTTGTGAATCATATTGGTTTATGTATGTCTTCCTTTCTTGGAAAATGCCCTATACACATCTCTTGTTGTAGGTGTTTGTTCGAATTGCTTTGCGTTTTTTTACAAGTATACATTTAGAGCTTGGAAGCTAGGTTGGAAATTTCAGTGTTAATTTGTAAATTGATTTAAAGATGAAAAAATTGCAAGCATTTAGGCCTATTGGGCCATTATAATTCTAAGTGTCATTACCTTTAGACGTTTTAATATTTATAAATACCCTTATTTAAGAAAAAAATAAAAAATAAAAAATTATGGTATATGTCATCTCTTATTTCTATTTATTTTGCACTCTCGCCATAGCTTGTGCCATTGCTAAAGCTAGAAATCTTCATTTGGTTCCAAACTCATGAAATTTAGAATTTTTCATTATTAGTAAAAAAAGGGATGCAAAGAATCATCATGGTTGTTGCATTTCCTACGGCCTTTTATTATTGTCGGACGTTGTTAAATTAGGAAAAAAAAATCCATCGTGACAAATCCTTGGGTGAATTGCATTTGTTGTTGAAGCTCTTAATCTATGGATATTTAGATCATTAAGAAATTTAGAATTCAAAGGTTGTTTCAACTTAGAGAATAAGGTATTTGTCTACACATTCTCTTGCACTGCAAAACATTGAATACACTTGTGGCTAGTCATATATCTATATGCCTTTTGGTGTTATTGTAACGAATTCTCTTTATCTCTCTTTGTTTGAATCATTACTAAAATATTAGGGCTTTCTAAGGGGTTATGCTTGTCTATCTTTGGTTGAATAGATAATCAATGGTATATCTACTCTTTGATCATTTAGTGCTCTTTCAATAGATTTTGTAGTGGCTTGAGATAAATACCTTTGTTTGGTTGTGTTGACGGTGTTGGACCTGCCAACATGTTAGGGGATCTCCATGGTAAGAAGTCCCAAATAGACCTCAGACCTTTTGCTGTAGGAGTCCCAGCAGTGGGGTAGTACGGTGTCGCCTTAACCACGGTTGCACATAGAGGTCAGTAAGATGTCCTTGTTGGTAGCAAGGGCGTGACATTTGTAGCAAGTCAAGGAAGGTGCATGAAAGGATCTAACACACAGAACGGGGGGATGAGTGTGCCCCTTAGAAACCCGTGATAGCATGCAGCTTGAAAGGGAGCACACGAGCAGCAAGACATCACAAGATGGAAAGCAGGTTAGCCGACGATCCAAAGTGATGGTTATACCAGCAACGCATTTCGATAAGATTCATAGAAACATATACAGAATAGTCCATACATACATGCGTAAATAACAACCACATATATCATTACAGTAACCAAGATAGCTGAAACAACATATGCATGAAACGTGCTTGCTCTGTTATATTAAAAGAGTGAAAGATCCAATCATACATACAACCATGACCAACCACTAGTCCTGAAAATAGAACGTTACAGTCACTACCGCATGCTCCTCCAAAGAGATATAGTAGTTTTGCACTATGGAGAAGTCAAGCCTCATTACAATATACTCCAAGATTTCTCTAAGTTACACCTATAGGAAGCTTGTCTCCCAAAAGCCTGTACAATGAGTTATGAGGTTCTATAAATAGTAAACGGTGGGGTGACCCTTGACATTCCTCTTTGTGACTCTTCACCTACCCTCATGACTCTTCAACTACTACATGATTGTTACACTCTACTATTGACACTTGGTCTTTCACTTTTACAATATGTTTCATTACAATCTGCACATGTACCCATCTGAGACAAAATAGGCTTGAGTAAGCCATGCAAGACATCACTAAGACTCGGACAGCTATGGGAAGACCATCTCTTCGACATCCTCACGATGATCGATGGTGGCGAACTGATGCCAAGCTTGGTAGTCTGTTATGGTGTCCGCATGCTCTATGGTGATATCCCTCTGAAAGCGAATTCTTGCCTATGTTGCATCTAGGTACACTAAATTGGCACCTTTGTCCAACTCGTTTGACAACATGCGCATCATAGTCTTGAGTGCAGTCAGACCAACAACATACTGATGCATAGTGTCTGCGCTAATCTCCAAGTCTGTGTTGGTGGCTATGCGCATGAACTCATTAAAGTACATGTCCAGCTCCAGTGGAACTTGGTTCTTTAACTTTGCCTCAATGAGTGTGCCAATGGATGGGATCGCATGCATGCCCATAATGACATCCATGCTCCTGAACACCCATGCATGTGATGCCTGCAAACTGGCGATGAACTGTCGGAGTTCCTCATAGTTCTGAATCTGACTCCAGATGCACGCTTTCAACTCTACGACCTTTGGCTTCATCATCTTGGGCAAGTGCAATGGGACTCCTTTGTACCTCATTGTCCATGTTTTCATGCGATCGGCAACAGTGTGTAGATTTGACAAGATGCGTGCTCTCTTAGCATAGCACTGCTACCAACCGTTGAGATGGACAACTGACTTATGCACGGTGATGAATCTGGAGTACAACATCCGCATGATTGTCTCAAGAGATGATGCTTCATCTAGTATCGCTCTCTTCAACTCTGCTCTGGAAGATATTGTAACATGTTCTCCTCCCCGCTTGGCCGCTTATAATTCCTTATCCATGCGCTCGTTCTCAGCTATCTATAATATAACACTCAAGTTGGTGGCTTCGACATATGCTTTCGTAGAATCGGCCAATGTTGTTGGATGCTTGTGCACATCGGATACGATCACTCTTTCTTCAAACTATGCAGGAGATATATGGACATCCGAAGTGGGCACTCTGTGCGACTTCACAACTCTGTGTCATGACTCATTAAGGGATATGTTGTGCATCTCCACTTCTAGATTGTCTTCAAGGATCTCTGTGTCACCTTGATTGCTTGGGACTTGCTCAGCTTCTAGATTTGGTGAATCTAGTGGGGTGACCTATTGGTTCTGAGGCATGAGGTCAATATCTTGATCTGATTCTGATTAAACCATATCCATGTCCATCTGCTCTAGCATCTATTCAATCTCTTAAGCTAAGTCATGCTCTTGCGACTGCTCACCCTATCTACTCTATGCCAGTTGCTCGGATGAGTTTATAACCTGTATAGGCACAGTTTCATCAATCTGTGCATGATGTGCCTCCTATTGTACTTATTCATGATGCGATTCCTTCTCTCTTCTTTGCAACTCATGTTCTTCCTTGAGCTTCTGCTTCAACTCTTGCAAGTCCTTTTATGTTTCCTCCATCCTCTATTTCTCTCTTTTCCTTTGCGCCATCCTCCTGTCGCATTTTCCCCTCTTAGCCTCAATTTCCAAAGCTTCTTTCAACATCAGTGGATTTGCTTTGAACTTGCAGCTGTTCTCTGCCTCTGCATTGTCAAAAATATTTCTCCTACCTTTCTCACATGCAGATCTACTACCCTCTGCTACTATTAATGATGTTGCTCTCTAAGATGTTGCTTCCCTTTGCTTTGCTAACCACCCTACAGCTATGTTGACCGATTCATTGAGCCTAGAGAAGTGATAGCAGTATCTCCATCGGTCTTCCTCAAGAAAATGACACACCTCGTGGATCCATGAATGTTACACTCTTACACAGTGGTCCTTCACTAAAAAATGCGGGTCATATGGATTGAAATTTTTGGTGCCAAAGGTGAATCTCTTGAATTCCTCTATCTTGGCCTCAGCATGGTTGGGATTTTGAATCTCATACAACTTGATCTGCAAAGGTAGAGAGGGCCAAGGTGCCTTCTTCTTCTTGTTTAGTCTCGCTGACAATGCTGTCGAGATGTGATACGACACTTCTTACATGATGAGCTTATCCATTGAAAACTTCAGTAAAACATGTGGAGCCTTCTCCGTGTTATACATATGTATGAAGGTTCCAAGGGGTGAGGCATACGAATATGCTATGTCGATCAATGCCTCCATCGCTTCCTATGACATGCAAGGTGGATCCTGCTTGAATATCATTCTGATGAAAAGAGATATTGGGGGTTAACCAAAATCCCCTTTCCTTTACAAATAATCAATCTTGAGGCCTATGGGTTAAGGCCCATAAAGCCTATCGAAAGCGTTTCTTTAGGCCTTAGCCTTTAAAACCCACTTTTACATTAAATCGGGACCATATAACTATTGGAAGTGTTAATCGTCTGCTTCCACTTTATAAAAACCCTAGGGACAACAAATATTGAAATACACGAGAAAACCATGAAAATCCCACTCCTAATACATGCACCGACTTCAACATTTATACACCCGCGCTTATAATCTCGTCGGGTCTGTTTCTTATCGTTTTTCCGTAGTGCTATTCCGATGTCGATCTACGATTACCGACTCCTCCGATTGTCGATTAGTGCATTATCGCTATCAACGTATCAGCCTTGCGTTGTTCCATTGTCCAAGTCCTTTGGCCTCTCCGATATGTGATCGCTGATCTCATCTGGACCGTCGATCGGGACTCTTCATCTGACAATCCAAGATCCATCGGATTATCGCAGTCACACTGCTCGATGGTTGGACCCCTTCCACTTTAAAACGCCAACCCGATATGCCTTCCAGACCCGATAAAGTATAGATCCTCGTCTATAACATTTCAAGTCTGGATTCTTGGATCCGACTATGTTTTTCACTCGTTTTTAGTGTAAGTCAAGGTTTCACTTGCAGCCCAAAATTACATAAATAACTCCGTCGATGCGATATTCCACTTGCTCCTAAGCGACATCATCTGGACCGTTGATCCATGTGATCAAACAGCTTCTGTGCATTCTCTCCCACTTCCTCCTTTACTTAATCTCACTTGTTTTTTATGGAATCTGCGCTTAATCTAGTTCCTCTGCCATTTCTCCTTTTATGCACGAACACTCATATACAACAACAACCCATTAATCAGTGGATCGCCATCGATCCTTAAGTGATCGACGGTCGATCAACACACTCACAATTGGGATTTAAGCCCTCGGCACATATATACATAACAGAATTGAAAAGGGACATACTACACAGACACGCAGAAAACTCATAGAACACATATCTATTATACATATACAGAGTATGATTACAGCTAAGGCATTTCAGCCTTAGAACAGTTTCTCCTTCGACTACATTTGAATACTCTCAGTCTTACAGTTTCTATATATCACTCTACATACCTCTCTATCAGTCTCATTACATATATATATAGAACACGCATGTTCATCGTTATAGGAATATTAGATTGGATCACTTAAAGGATCCGATCAATCCTCTCCTTGGTCTCCTCTAACAACCCACTAACAATGCACACATGGAAGATTACATTTAATAAGTCTCCTCGAGACTTTCATCCATTCCATCAATCTAGCTCGGTTTAAACAAAATTGTCCCTATTTTGCTCGGTGGTCCACGTCCTCCTCTTTGCTCCGCTTTGGATTCCTCCTTCAATTATGAGTGCTCGGATGCTCCTGCATCAGACTCCCGAGGCACAAAAATTTATGACCTCTTGGTCATATGCTTCTCCTTGTCCTTGGAGATTCTACCCACTTCACTTCTTTAGTGGAACTGCCTTCATGATCTTCTGTGAGCTACAACCAAACCTCTGCAGTAACAGTCTTCTTATGCTACATGATACCTCACCAAGCCCTCCTCACTCGGTCTTTTGGCATCCTTCTGGTTCTCTTCTCTGGAACCATATGAGCACTCCATGCTCTAGGTTTGCTGCAATCTTCTCACCTTCTGATGTCATTCTCTGTGTGACAGTAAGACCATAACTCTCCATACTTTAAACAATTGTACCTCCTTCTTCTCTGCTTGCACTCCTTCTTCCTTCTCGCAGGAAATCCTTAACCTTCTTTTGCATGCAAAATCTTCTTCTGCTCTGATACCACTTGATGAAAAGAGATATTGGGGGTTAACCAAAATCCCCTTTCCTTTACAAATAACCGATCTTGAAGCCTATGGGTTAAGGCCCACAAAGCCTATTGGAAGCGTTTCTTTAGGCCTTAGCCTTTAATACCCACTTTTACATTAAATCGGGACCATATAACTATTGGAAGTGTTAATCTTCCGCTTCCCCTTTGTAAAAACCCCAGGGACAACAAATATTGAAATACACAAGAAAACCATGAAAATCCCGTTGTGGATACATGCACCAGACTTCAACATTTATACACCCACGTTTATAATCTTGTCGGGTCTATTTCTTATCACTTTTCCGCAACATTGTTCCGATGCTGATCTCCGATTACCGACACCTCCGATCGTCGATCAGCACATTATTGCTATTGTTGTATTAGCCCTTCAATGTTTCGTTGTCCACAGTCCTTTGGCCTCTCTGATATGCGATCGACGATCGCATCTGGAACGCCGATCAGGACTCTTGATCCGATGGTCTAGGATCCATCGGATTATTGCAGTCGCACGGCTTGATGATTGCACCCCTTCCACTTCAAAACTCCGACTCGATATGCCTTTCGAACCCGATAAAGTATAGATCCCCGTCTATAATGTTTCAAGTCTGGATTCTCATATCCAACTATGTTTTGCACTCATTTTTAGTGTAAGTCAAGGTTTTCGCTTGCGGCCCCAAATTACATAAATAACTCCGCTGATGTGATATTTCGCTTGCTCCTAAGTGACATCATTTGGACTGTTGATCCATGTGATCAAACGACTCCTGTGCATTCTCTCCTGCTTCCTCCTTTACTTAATCTAGATTGTTTTTATGGAATCTGCGCTTAATCTAGTTCCTTTGCCATTTCTCTGTTTATGCACAAACACTCATATACAACAACAACCCATTAATCAGTGGATCGCCATCAATCCTTAAGTGATCGATGTTCGATTAACACGCTCACAATTGGGATTTAAGCCCCGGCACATATATACATAACATAATTGAAAAGGGACACACTACACAGACACGTGGAAAACTCACAGAACACATATCTATTATACATATACAGAGTACAATTACAGCTAAGGCATTTTAGCCTTAGAACAGTTTCTCCTTCAACTACATTTGAATACTCTCAATCTTACAATTTCTATCTATCAATCTACATACCTCTCTCTATCTGTCTCATTATATATATAATATATATATATATTATATATATATAGATATATATATATATATATATATATATATATATATATATATATTAATATATATATATATATATATATATATATATATATATATATATATATATATATATATATATATATATATATATATATAGATAGAACAGCAGGTTCATCGTTACAGGAATATTGGATCGAATCACTGAAAGGATCCGATCAATCCTCTCCTTGGTCTCCTCTAACAACCCACTAACAATGCACACATGGCAGATTATATTTAATAAGTCTCCTCGAGACTTTCATCCATTCCATCAATCTAGCTCGGTTTAAACAGAATTGTCCCTATTTTGCTCGGTGGCCCACGTCCTCCTCTTCACTCCGCTTTGGATTCCTCCTTCAATTATGAGTGCTCGGATACTCCTGAATCACATTCTACACACAAGGGTGACAAAGTGGTCTGATAACCATATGACAACTCTCCAGAAGCTCCATTCAGAGAACAATCTGCAATAAGTGTGCATAAAGGTTTCTGAAGGTGTCCATGCCCAACCCAAACCTAGGAACTGCTGACGGGCACAAACTACATCCAGTATGTAGGAGGACATGTATATCATCGCTTGCAGACCCTTAGGTAGATTCCGGGCTTCTGTTACCTATTCCTTCAACCTAAGAGCCAACATGTCGGACTAGTTGAAAGGTCTTCCTTCGCTCGCCAGTTGATCGAACACGATCATCCAACTCTGCGGGAAGGCTTATGTGCTCTCTTGGCTGTATAAGCGACATACAAAGATGACCAAGAACTGATATGCCTTCCGTAGTATCTTCGTCTTGTAAACCTGGTTGGGTGTTGTCCTGAATTTGGCTAGCACTTTCACCCATCTCTTCAAGATATCTCTTGAGTTTTCATTGTTGTTGGTTCTATTGAAGGGTTTCTCCATCGTGATCACTAGCTGTGGCAAGTGATACATCTCCTGAAATTCCTTCGCCCTAGAGGTAGCAAGTTGTGCTCCACTGGAACTTCTCAACACCATTGTCTTGGGATAAGTATGCAAGACAATCCATTGGATCATGTCCGCGCATGGAAACGCGGGATACCTGCATGAAATCCGGTACAAGCCAGACTTGTGAATGTTGACGTAGACCCTACGGTCTTCTAGATTTTCCTCAAATGTGCCTGATAATGTGTCATTGATGTCCTGCCATTTCATCTTGATATTTTTGTCTATGAAAAACTTGGTGTCTTCATAGGTAGGCAAGTTCATAGACACTTGCTCAACTGCATCTCCAGTTGCACTCTCAAGGGTGTCCTTTGACCCTACTCTCTTGCAGGCCATTGTATCTGTACTACTGAGAGAAGGAATGAACACCTATGATACTTGGAGACATAGAAACACTCATGGAAATAAGTCTGTCAATTGAAAACCAAAAGCAACTTGAGGACTTACATGTAACATACCCGGGTGACTGACTTGGAAGCTTGTGCAATTTTCACGGGGAGGCTGTGAGACTGATTGAAAAAACTGTGAAAGGCACAGTTCAAGCTGTTAGGAGGCTAACTAATTAATAAAATTGCATAATGCACAGTCTAGCTTGGACTGCTAAAGACTGAAACTGCACAATGTGCAGTTTCATTCAGTAAGAACTGCAAACCAACAAGCTGCATTTGCGCAATTTTTGGGGCCAGCGGGACACTGCTTGTCAGAATAGTGCAGAGGAAGCCTGGAGGATAGTCTTGGGCCAGCTTTGCGCAATTTCTGGGAGGAAGGTTGTGTTAGAGCCTAGATTGACCTCAGGCTGAAGAGCAGCAATCTTAGGATAACCACAAACCATGCTTAACCTGGTAGCTAGCCCTACCAGGTTGGGAGAGGGCTCTCTCCTTGTCAATATCAACTAAGATATTGGAAACTAGGGCTTGAGATGACTGAAATGAATGTTGATTTTAGGCTAGGTATAGTAGATTAGGGTTTTTTATTTGATTTTAGGTTTTGGTTGTTGGATCAATTAGAGAAGGAAGATTGGGTCCGGGAAATCAACTCAGGGATACAGTCATGTCCTGTGGGGCAAGGTAGACGAGGGTTTATGTACTAGCAATGGATTGAGATGGTAGAGCAAGACAACTGAGGAGTTGAGGAGGGAATAATAAACTATGAATCCTCTTCAAACAGTGAAAACATTGAAAACCAAATGCATTCCCAAGACAAAGCACTGTAAATTAGTGTATTTTGTCTATTCACCTTGATTCATTTAGTTTTAGAAGAGAGAGATGTGAATATATATAAAACATAAAAAAAACTCATTACAAAGAAGAAATAATACATAAACTCACTATCACAAGAATCCCACAAAAATAGCTGTGAAACTTGGTTTTATTCCTTGCCAAACTGCTGATACAAATGTTCAGCGAGTCCAACACTTCTGCCAAAGTCCAACCTTTACAAATGAATCAAAAATTACATGATATAGGCAAGGAAACTACTCAAGCTAGCTATCAGGGTCGAATCCATGAGAAAAGGGGTGGTTTCAACCATATCTAAACTAAGAACAGGAATATAGGCAATGGAACAACTTGCCTCTAAAACCAAGGAAACCAATTCATTACAGCTCAAAACCACTTGGAACTTGATGTATCTACCCTATGAAGTGATTTTCAACCATATTACATCGAATTCATCATTTACCATGCTTACATTTACCAAGAAATGAGGAAAAAGTGATCTCCCAAGAAAACTAGGAAAAATCTGGAAAATCAGGCAAAACTGGCAAAATTCATTTAATGCGCAGTGCCAAGATTTTAATGCACAACGCTTTTTCAAGGCCAATTTTGGAAGACTTATTGAAGTCCAAATCAGGTGCAGGATATCCCGTTGGAAAGCTTGGTGAGTCTACTTTTTGGAACAACTTGAATTTCTGAATTTGGAGTCCATTTGCCCCTCCAAAAATTGATTCTCCCAAGATTGTTTCCTGTGTGGAAAAAAAGTGGCAGAGACAGCACTTTTTGGGTGTTTTTTGCCCTTTTGGAGAACTAGAACTTGTCCAAAATTCCTAGCCACTTCTTAGCTTTCATATTTTTCCATGCTGATTCCAAAAATATAAACTTTTTTGCAAGAAAGTGTCCCCAACAAAAGCACAGCGCCACCTATTGGAAAAGCCTATTTTTCAATTTCAAACATTCAAAAATGTCAAAATTTTCTCCAAATTTCTTGAAATTTGGCATGAATGATCCTTGTTAGGTGCTTTGATGGGCCAATGATGCTTCAGCCAAGATCTTGAGTTTATCTTGCTCTTTTTTTTGCTCCTCAAAGCTCTTTTTAGCTTGGCTTTTAGCCTCTTTACCCTTGCATTACAAATCTTGTTCCTTGATGATCAAATCTTTGGCACTCCTTGGATTTTGGGCATCCAAGTCCATGACACTCACCTCTTGTGCCACCTCATGGTCCACAAGGGCAAAATCTCCATAATCACTGTCCATTGGCTTGCTTGACTGTAAATGCTAGTGAGGAAAGAAAGGTAGTGTGGGTGAATGATGAGTATGAAGAGATTTTCACAAGAAAGGGAATGAGTGGGAGGAGACAGGGATATGAGTGAGATTTGATGTAATCTAGGGTTTGAGGGAATAGGGTATGAAGGGAATTACTAGGTTTTTGAGAATCGAGGGTAGGGTTAGGGTATAGGGTTATGTATGTAAGTAGAGTTTTAGGGAAGTGTATATGAGGGAATGGGAATGGGAAGTAGGTTTTTAGAGGAGTGTCATGTGAGGGAATGGGAATGGGAATGTGTGTAGGGGTATAACCATGTAAACAATGACTTTATGGAAAAACTTGGCTACTAGGGTTTAGCCTTTTCAAACATTAACTCTAAGCACAAAAGTCTTATGGCAATGAGCAGCAACAATACTTAAATGTAGGAGAGAAATCTTACAAATTGGAGGAGATTTAAGTGATTTTGGGTTTATTTGAGGGTTTCCAACGCTGATAGGCAGTTTCCAATAGATGCGCAGCGCACTCCAACAGGTGCGCAATGCACTTTTAATGCACAACACCTAAGTAAAAATACACTGCAGGAACTCAACAGGTGCGCAGCACACTTTTAATGCGCAGCGCCGGGGAAATAGTGCGCAGCGCTGGGAAGATGCTGCAAATTTTTCCTCTGTTTTCTCCCTTTGGCTCGAAATCACATTTTGCAGGTCTCCTTAGCTCTCAAATTCAAACTCTCACTTTTGCCTTTTTGCAGGTGGACTTATACATTGACTTTTTGTAATGGCAGGAGTTGACTTTGTCACCAGGTCACCAAGAACAACTATTGAATACTTATTACATATAGAAACAATTAAATTACATGAAATTTTTACAATAATGGAAAAAACTCTGTTTTCACCTCAAAACAGAGTTTTGAGGTAAAAAAAAATATTGAGCATAACAGAAGTAAATTTATGATTTTATGAACCTCTTTATCCTTCTCATGTGCCTGCTGGACTTTTATTCAATTTTGGAGGACCATGATGACAAACCTTAAGACCTAGTGAAACTAAACCCTAAAACTGGTCTTTATAAATGAAATGAAACAGGATGACAATAAATGACTAAAAAAATGTGTAAACAGGTCAGCAGGTGAATGTCATGAGGGAAATTGACATGAAACCACTACCATCAGTTGATCCATCACCTAATGGAATGCAGCTAATTGAATGAGACACCTAACATGCATGCAAAAAGAGCAATTTTGATCACTGATGGCTGTGTGAAGACACTGACACTAACATTGGCTCCAATGGGGATGGTAGCTCCTTGGAGGTACCAAGAACCGCAGATCTTTGGGAGAGCAGACCAATGCCTTATCCATTGGACAATATGGAATCAATATCTTGGCAACAAAAACATCAAAACTCAAGACTCAAGAATCATAACTGAAATGAAACTGACACAATACTAAAACACAACTGACAAACTGGAAAATATGCTCAAAATGGAGCTTATTAAATAAAACCTACTCTAGTTGTTCCATTCATCACTTGATCAAGTGAAATGAAACAAATAATGCAACCAAGCAAGCATTCTGGCTGCTGTTTTGCATTCTCCACAAGTGCTTGCTTATGAACAACAAGAGAGAACTACTGAAAGGCAACTCCCATGAAAAATTGTAAACAAATCCGTTGAATAATATGAATTCTCTATCTGACTCCAAAAACACTGCATAAGGATCTTGAAATTCATGCACACTGGGACTTAGCTCATCCAATGGATTACTTTTCTTATCCTCGTACCATGAATGCAAACTTTCATCTGAGTTTTGTGAGAAGACTCCTGCTAATAATGACAAAGAAACTGGCTGTCGGATCAAGTTTGTATCAATACTTATTTCAATCTCACAGTTAGCTAGTGGAGAAGGACTTTGATAGCAGAAATCATCCAACACATCAGCTATTGGATCATGAAAAACTTGAAAATATTGTTGCAACCCATTTTCTATTGGTTCCGATGAGATTACATGAGTTTCTACAAGCTGCTCATCCTTTACTGAAAATGTACTCTGCAATTTTTCCTTCAAAAACTGAAATGATTCAAAACAGAAAGGTACAGAATAATCTTGCATCATTTGATCATATAGTCCAGCTTCGAAGTCTTCATCTGTAACTTGACAATCAATGGTATTCATAGGCTGCAACTCTGGATATGAAAAGTATTGAACAAGGTTTTCATTTCCCTCAAGATGGTCCAGATCAAGACTTGTCGACAGTTGATTTCTGATTGCATGAAAGTTGTCTCTGATGAATTGAAACGAAGCAAAACAAAAATGCAAAGATCCTTTACTTACTTCAAAGTTTTCTACACTTTCCACCTCACCTCCATAGCTGATATGCATCGGTTGATCACTGTTTTCGAGCTGCTAAAAGTGAACTTCCTCCTTCCACAAACCAGCTGCTGATTTATCTGCAAAACTAGCTTTTGTTTGGAGAACATAATCATCATCATACTGATCAAACTGAGGAAAATCATCAATATAAAACGCATCATCAAGCATACATGTCATATCAACATATCTCTCTTCTCCAATATGGTCTATAAAACAATCATTATCAGATCTATGGCAACTAGGATAAGAAAGAAAATGTTGTGATCTTCTACATCATCTCTTCCACTACACTTACCAAAATGTCGAACTTTACCTCTAAAGATGTTGATTCCTCTAGATCTATGTTCTTCCTCTCTTCTTCCTTCAACTTTTCTTTTCTGATCAGCAAATTAGCCTCAACATCTACTGCATTGTTCTGCATCTATTCAAGTGTTGCAAGGTTCCTTTCCCTCAGCTAAAACTCCATTTCTGGATCAAAGTCTTCCGAGTAGTGCAAGAGAGAAAATCCAGGAGGAGGTCTTATATTAACTGGAATCGACAAATAGACTTGGTTAAATCTGGCAGAAAATTTTTGTAATGTCTCCCCTAGCAGTCTTTTCAGCTGGTTATACTCTTCTAGAATCAAGAAAAGGTTCTGTCTGACCACCCACCTGTCGAGGAAAACTTTTATGAACTGCTGGAAATTTGAGATGCTTGCATCAGGCAGGGTCTTGAACCAACTCTTGACTTTGCCTTGCAAAGAAAGAGCAAAAAGCCTAATACTGACATCCTCTTCATCAACTTCAAAAATATCAAGAAAAGACTCAAAATTCAATACATGTCTCTCAGCAGTGATGTTGCCGCGTTCACCATCAAATCCTGGTATATATAAGTCATGATTTTTAGGGAAATCATGGGATATAGGAGGTAAAATCAGAGGCTCGTATCGATCTAGAATTTTACAAGGTATAGGAATATGTACAGAAGGTGTAGAATCAATCTTGGTCTCCTTAGACTCATCAGTTTGAAGACGGTCATTAGAAGATTCGAAAGAACGGTCTTGATCAAGATTTAAGGCATGCAAATATTTGGTATTCACAATCTTCAAAGGGAAAGAATCAAATGCAGGCCGAGGATCTTTTCTCAAATACAATATACTTTGCAAATCCTTCTTGACATTCTTGGGAAAAGAGAAGAAATAATTTATAACAAAGAACATAATGTCTTGGATGAAATTCCAACTTGAATACCTGATCTTTCCATGTTGTCCTTTCATGTTTCTGCTGGTTGAGTTCATCCTCCAGTGGAGTCCTTGGATCTGATCTTGAAACTGATTTAGAGTCGCCAGGTGAATGATTTCATCCTTACTGTGTCTGATCGTTGTTCACCATCAACAATCAGATCTGAACTTGATTACATTTTGCTGAGGAACATAAAACTATGTTCCCCAATATGTTCGCCACTATGTTGGAGCCTAGATCGACCTCAGGCTGAAGAGAGGCAATCTTAGGATAACCACAAACCATGCTTAACCTGGTAGCTATCCCTACCAGCTCGGGAGAGGCTCTCTCCTTGTTAATATCAACTAAGATATTGGCAACTAGGACTTGAGATGACTGAAATGAATGCTGATTTTAGGCTAGGTATAGTAGATTAGGGTTTCTGATTTGAGTTTAGGTTTTGGTTGCTGGATCAATTGGAGAAGGCAGATTGGGTCCGGGAAATCAACTCAGGGATATAGTCATGTCCTGTGGGGCAAGGTAGACGAGGGTTTATGTACTAGCAATGGATTGAGATGGTAGAGTAAGACAACTGAGGAGTTGAGGAGGGCATAAGAAACTATGAATCCTCTTCAAACAGTGAAAACATTGAAAACCAAATGCATTCCCAAGATAAAGAACTGTAAATTAGTGTGTTTTGTCTATTCACCTTGATTCATTTAGTTTTAGAAGGAGAGATGTGAATATATATAAAACATCAGAAAAAACTCATTACAAAGAAGAAATAATACATAAACTCACTGTCACAAGAATCCCACAAAAATAGTTGTGAAACCTGGTTTTATTCCTTGCCAAACTGTTGATACAAATGTTCAGCGAGTCCAACACTTCTGCCAAAGTCCAAACTTTACAAATGAATCAAAAAGTACATGATATAGGCAAGGAAACTACTCAAGCTAGCTATCAGGGCCGAATCCATGAGAAAAGGGGTGGTTTCAACCATATCTAAACTAAGAATAGGTATATAGGCAATGGAACAACTTGCCTCTAAAACCAAGGAAACCAATTCATTACAGCTCAAAACCACTTGGAACTTGATGTATCTACACTATGAAGTGATTTTCAACCATATTACATCGAATTCATCATTTACCATTCTTACATTTACCAAGAAATCAGGAAAAAGTGATCTCCCAAGAAAACTAGGAAAAATCTGGAAAATCAGGCAAAACTGGCAAAATTCATTTAATGTGCAGTGCCAAGATTTTAATGCACAACGCTTTTTCAAGGCCAATTTTGGAAGGCTTATTGAAGTCCAAATCAGGTGCATGATAGCTTTTTGGAAAGCTTGGCGAGTCTACTTTCTGGAACAACTTGAATCTATGAATTTGGAGTCCATTTGCCCCTCCAAAAATTGATTCTCCCAAGATTGTTTCTTGTGTGGCAAAAAAGTGGCAGAGAGGGCACTTTTTGGGTGTTTTTTGCCCTTTTGGAGAACTAGAACTCGTCCAAAATTCCTAGCCATTTCTTAGCTTTCATATTTTTCCATGCCGATTCCAAAAATATAAACTTTTTTGCAAGAAAGTGTCCCCAACAAAAGCGCAACGCCACTTATTGGAAAAGCCTGTTTTTCAATTTCAAAAATTCAAAAATGTCAAAATTTCCTCCAAATTTCTTGAAATTTGGCATGAATGATCCTTGTTAGGTGCTTTGATGGGCCAATGATTCTTCAGCCAAGATCTTGAGTTTATCTTGCTCTTTTTTTTGCTCCTCAAAGCTCTTTTTAGCTTGGCTTTTAGCCTCTTTACCCTTGCATTACAAATCTTGTTCCTTGATGATCAAATCTTTGACACTCCTTGGATTTTGAGCATCCAAGTCCATGACACTCACCTCTTGTGCCACCTCATGGTCCACAAGGACAAAATCTCCATAATCATTGTCCATTGGCTTGCTTGACTGTAAACGCTAGTGAGGAAAGAAAGGTAGTGTGGGTGAATGATGAGTATGAAGAGATTTTCAAAAGAAAGGGAATGAGTGGGAGGAGACAGGGATATGAGTGAGATTTGATATAATGTAGGGTTTGAGGGAATAGGGTATGAAGGGAATTACTAGGTTTTTGAGAATTGAGGGTAGGGTTAGGGTATAGGGTTATGTATGTAAGTAGAGTTTTAGGGAAGTGTATATGAGGGAATGGGAATGGGAAGTAGGTTTTTAGAGGAGTGTCATGTGAGGGAATGGGAATGGGAATGTGTATAGGGGTATAACAATGTAAACAATGACTTTATGGAAAAACTTGGCTACTAGGGTTTAGCCTTTTCAAACATTAACTCTAAGCACAAAAGTCTTATGGAAATGAGCAGCAACAATACTTAAATGTAGGAGAGAAATCTTACAAATTGGAGGAGATTTAAGTGATTTTGGGTTTATTTGAGGGTTTCCAACGCTGATAGGCAGTTTCCAATAGATGCGCAGTGCACTCCAATAGGTGCACAATGCACTTTTAATGCACAACGCCTGAGTAAAAATACGCTGCAGGAACTCAACAGGTGCGCAACGCACTTTTAATGTGCAGCGCCGGGGAAATAGTGAGCAGCTCTGGGAAGATGCTGCAAATTTTTCCTCTGTTTTCTCCCTTTGGCTCGAAATCACATTTTGTAGGTCTCCTTAGCTCTCAAATTCAAACTCTGACTTTTGCATTTTTGCAAGTGGACTTATACATTGACTTTTTGTAATGGCAGGAGTTGACTTTGTCACCAGGTCACCAAGAACAACTATTGAATACTTATTACATATAGAAACAATTAAATTACATGAAATTTTTACAATAATGGAAAAAACTATTTTTTTCACCTCAAAACAGAGTTTTGAGGTAAAAAAAAAATTATTGAGCATAACAGAAGTAAATTTATGATTTTATGAACCTCTTTATCCTTCTCATGTGCCTGCTGGACTTTTATTCAATTTTGGAGGACCATGATGACAAACCTTAAGACCTATTGAAACTAAACCCTAAAACTGGTCTTTATAAATGAAATGAAACTGGATGACAATAAATGACTAAAAAAATGTGTAAACAGGTCAGCAGGTGAATGTCATGAGGGAAATTGACATGAAACCACTACCATCAGTTGATCCATGACCTAATGGGATGCAGCTGATTGAATGAGACACCTAACATGCATGAAAAAAGAGCAATTTTGATCACTAATGGCAGTGTGAAGACACTGACACTAACATTGGCTCCAATGTGGATGGTAGCTCCTTGGAGGTACCAAGAACCGCAGATCTTTGGGAGAGCAGACCAGTGCCTTATCCATTGGGCAATATGGAATCAATATCTTGGCAACAAAAACATCAAAACTCAAGACTCAAGACTCATAACTGAAATGAAATTGACGCAATACTAAAACGCAACTGACAAACTGGAAAATATGCTCAAAATGGAGCTTATTCAATAAAACCTACTCTAGCTGTTCCATTCATCACTTGATCAAGTGAAATGAAACAAACAATGCAACCAAGTAAGCATTCTGGCTACTGTTTGCATTCTCCACAAGTGCTTGCTTATGAACAACAAGAGAGAACTACTCAAAGGCAACTCCCATGAAAACTTGTAAACAAATCCGTTGAATAATATGGATTCTCTATCTGACTCCAAAAACACTGCATAAGGATCTTGAAATTCATGCACACTGGGACTTAGCTCATCCAATGGATTACTTTTCTTGTCCTCGTACCATGAATGCAAACTTTCATCTGAGTTTTGTGAGAAGACTCCTGTTGATAATGACAAAGAAACTGGCTGTCGGATCAAGTTTGTATCAATACTTGTTTCAATCTCACAGTTAGCTCGTGGAGAAGGACTTTGACTGCAGACATCATCCAGCACATCAGCTATTGGATCATGAAAAACTTGAAAAGATTGTTGCAACCTATTTTCTATTGGTTCCGATGAGATTACATCATTTTCTACAAGCTGCTCATCCTTTACTGAAAATGTACTCTGCAATTTTTCCTTCAAAAACTGAAATGATTCAAAAAACAAAGGTACAGAATAATATTGCATCATTTTATCATATAGTCCAGCTTCGAAGTCTTCATCTGTAACTTGAAAATCAGTGGTATTCATAGGCTGCAACTCTGGATATGAAAAGTCTTGAACAAGGTTTTCATTTCCCTCAAGATGGTCCAGATCAAGACTTGTCGACAGTTGATTTCTGATTGCATGAAAGTTGTCTCTGATGAAATGAAATGAAGCAAAACAAAAATGCAAAGATCCTTTACTTACTTCAAAGTTTTCTACACTTTCTGCCTCACCTCCATAGCTGATATGCATCGGTTGATCACTGTTTTCGAGCTGCTAAAAGTGAACTTCCTCCTTCCACAAACCAGCTGTTGATTTATTTGCAAAACTAGCTTTTGTTTGGAGAACATAATCATCATCATACTGATCAAACTGAGGCAAATCATCAATATAAAACACATCATCAAGCATACATGTCATATCAACATATCTCTCTTCTCCAATATGGTCTATAAAACAATCATTATCAGATCTATGACAACTACGATAAGAAAGAAGTGTTGTGGATCAACAACTTGTTCCTCTTCAATCAGTGAGCCATGGTCTTGAACATCATACTCATTCCTTGTAGTGATCTTCTGCATCATCTCTTCCGCTACACTTACCAAAATGTCGAACTTTACCTCTAAAGATGTTGATTCTTCTAGATCTATGTTCTTCCTCTCTTCTCCTTCAACTTTTCTTTTCTGATCAGCAAATTAGCCTCTACATCTACTGCATTGTTCTACATCTATTCAAGTGTTGCAAGGTTCCTTTCCCTCAGCTAAAACTCCATTTCTGGATCAAAGTCTTTCGAGTAGTGCAAGAGAGCAAATCCAGGAGGAGGTCTTATATTAACTGGCATCGACAAATAGACTTGGTTAAATCTGGCAAAAAATTGTTGTACTGTCTCCCCTAGCAGTGTTTTCAGCTGGTTATACTGTTCTAGAATCAAGAAAAGGTTCTGTCTGACCACCCACCTGTCGAGGAAAACTTTGATGAACTGCTGGAAATCTGAGATGCTTGCATCATGCAGGGTCTTGAACCAACTCTTGACTTTACCTTGCAAAGAAAGAGCAAAAAGCCTAATACTGACATCCTCTTCATCAACTTCAAAAAGATCAAGAAAAGACTCAAAATTCAATACATGTCTCTCAGCAGTGATGTTGTCGCGTTCACCATCAAATCCTGGTAGATATAGGTAATGATTTTTAGGTAAATCATGTGATATAGGAGGTAAAATCATAGGCTCTTATCGATCTGGAATTTTACAAGGTATAGGAATATGTACAAAAGGTGTAGAATCAATCTTGGTCTCCTTAGGCTCATCAGTTTGAAGACAGTCATCATAAGATTCGAAAGAACAGTCTTGATCAAGATTTAAGGCATGCAAATATTTGGTATTCACAATCTTCAAAGGGAAAGAATCAAATGCAGGCCGAGGATCTTTTCTCAAATACAATATACTTTGCAAAGCCTTCTTGACATTCTTGGGAAAAGAGAGGAAATAATTTATAACAAAGAACATAATGTCTTGGATGAAATTCCAACTTGAGTACCTGATCTTTCCATATTGTCCTTTCATGTTTTTGCTGGTCGGGTTCATCCTCCAGTGGAGTCCTTGGATCTGATCTTGAAACTGATTTAGAGTTGCCAGGTGAATTATTTCAGCCTTACTGTGTCTGATCGTTGTTCACCATCAACAATAAAAGATCTGAATTTGATTACATTTTGCTGAGGAACATAAAAATATGTTCCCCAGTATGGTCGCCACTATGTTAGAGCCTAGATTGACCTCAGGCTGAAGAGAGGCAATCTTAGGATAACCACAAACCATGCTTAACCTGGTAGCTATCCCTACCAGGTCGGGAGAGGGCTCTCTCCTTGTTAATATCAACTAAGATATTGGCAACTAGGACTTGAGATGACTAAAATGAATGTTGATTTTAGGCTAGGTATAGTAGATTAGGGTTTCTGATTTGAGTTTAGGTTTTGGTTGCTGGATCAATTGGAGAAGGCAGATTGGGTCGGGGAAATCAACTCAGGGATACAGTCATGTCCTATGGGGCAAGGTAGATGAGGGTTTATGTACTAGAAATGGATTGAGATGGTAGAGTAAGACAACTGAGGAGTTGAGGAGGGCATAAGAAACTATGAATCTTCTTCAAACAGTGAAAAACTTGAAAACCAAATGCATTCCCAAGACAAAGCACTGTAAATTAGTGTATTTTGTCTATTCACCTTGATTCATTTAGTTTTAGAAGAGAGAGAGAGAGATGTGAATACATATAAAACATCAGAAAAAACTCATTACAAAGAAGAAATAATACATAAACTCACTGTTACAAGAATCCCACAAAAATAGCTGTGAAACATGGTTTTATTCCTTGCCAAACTGCTGATACAAATGTTCAATGAGTCCAACACTTCTGCCAAAGTCCAACCTTTACAAATGAATCAAAAAGTACATGATATAGGCAAGGAAACTACTCAAGCTAGCTATCAGGGTCGAATCCATGAGAAAAGGGGTGGTTTCAACCATATCTAAACTAAGAATAGCAATATAGGCAGTGGAACAGCTTGCCACTAAAACCAAGGAAACCAATTCATTACAGCTCAAAACCACTTGGAACTTGATGTATCTACCCTATGAAGTGATTTTCAACCATATTACATCGAATTCATTATTTACCATGCTTACATTTACCAAGAAATGAGGCAAAAGTGATCTCCCAAGAAAACTAGGAAAAATCTGGAAAATCAAGCAAAACTGGCAAAATTCATTTAATGTGCAGTGCCAAGATTTTAATGCATAACGCATTTTCTAGGCCAATTTTGGAAGGCTTCCCAAAGTCCAAATCAGGTGCAGGATAGCTTGTTGGAAATCTTGTTGAGTCGACTTTCTGGAAAAACTTGAATTTCTGAATTGGGAGTCTGTTTGCCCCTCCAAAAATTGATTCTCCCAAGACTGTTTCCTGTGTGGAAAAAAAGTGGCAGAGAGGGCACTTTTTGGGTGTTTTTTGCCCTTTTGGAGACCTAGAACTTGTCCAAAATTCCTAGCCATTTCTAAGCTTTCATATTTTTCCATGCTAATTCCAAAAATATAAACTTTTTTGCAAGAAAGTGTCCCCAACAAAAGCGTTGTGCGAGTGGCGCTGCACACCTATTGGAAAAGCCTGTTTTTCAATTTCAAAAATTCAAAAAATGTCAAAATTTTCTCCAAATTTCTTGAAATTTGGCATGAATGATCCTTGTTAGGTGCTTTGATGGGCCAATGATGCTTCAGCCAAGATCTTGAGTTTATCTTTCTCTTTTTCTTGCTCCTCAAAACTCTTTTTAGTTTGGCTTTTAGCCTCTTTACCCTTGTATTACAAATCTTGTTCCTTGATGATCAAATCTTTGACACTCCTTGGATTTTGAGCATCCAAGTCCATGACACTCACCTCTTGTGCCTCCTCATGGTCCACAAGGACAAAATCTCCATAATCACTATCCATTGGCTTGATTGACTGTAAATGCTAGTGAGGAAAGAAAGGTAGTGTGGGTGAATGATGAGTATGAAGAGATTTTCAAAAGAAAGGGAATGAGTGGGATGAGACAGGGATATGAGTGAGATTTGATGTAATCTAGGGTTTGAGGGAATAGGGTATGAAGGGAATGACTAGGGTTTTTAGAATTGAGGTTATAGGGTTAGGGTATAGGGTTATGTATGTAAGTAGAGTTTTAGGGAAGTGTATATGAGGGAATGGGAATGGGAAGTAGGTTTTTAGAGAAGTGTCATGTGAGGGAATGGGAATTTTTGTAGGGGTATAACCATGTAAACAATGACTTTATGGAAAAACTTGGCTACTAGGGTTTAGCCTTTTCAAACATTAACTCTAAGCACAAAAGTCTTATGGAAATGAGCAGCAGCAATACTTACATGTAGGAGAGAAATCTTGCAAATTGGAGGAGATTTAAGTGATTTTGGGTTTATTTGAGGGTTTCCAATGCTAATAGGCAGTTTCCAATAGATGCGTAGAGCACTTTTAATGCACAGTGCCTGAGTAAAAATACACTGCAAGAACTCAACAAGTGCACAACGCACTTTTAATGCACAGGTCGGGGATATAATGCGCAATTCTAGGAAGATGCTGCAAATTTTTCCTCTGTTTTCTCCCTTTGGCTCGAAATCACATTTTGCAGGTCTCCTTAGCTCTCAAACTCAAATTATGACTTTTTCCTTTTTGCAGGTGGACTTATACATTGACTTTTTGTAATGGCAGGAGTTAAATTTGTCACCAAGTCACCAAGAACAGCTATTGAATACTTATTACATATAGAAACAATTAAATTACATGAAATTTTTACAATAATGGAAAAAACTTTGTTTTGTTTTGAGGTATAAAAAAATTATTGAGCATCACAGAAGTAAATTTATGATTTTATGAACCTCTTTATCCTTCTCATGTGCCTGATGACCTTTTATTCAATTTTGGAGGACCGTGATGACAAACCCTAAGACCTAGTGAAACTAAACCCTAAAACTGGTCTTTATAAATGAAATGAAACAGGATGACAATAAATGACTAAAAAAATGTGTAAACAGGTCAGCGGGTGAATGTCATGAGGGAAATTGACATGAAACCACTACCATCAGTTGATCCATGACCTAATGGAATGCAACGGATTGAATGAGACACCTAACATGCATGCAAAATGAGAAATTTTGATCACTAATGGCAATGTGAAGACACTAACACTAACAGGTTGAGTCTTTACTCTCAGAAATTCACATTGCTAGCCAAGAAAGGCAAGGTCCTGGCCAAGGCAACCCAAACCCGCTGAGGGCGACTGAAAACATGAAACGTATGAATGCATGGCGAAGCTGAGTGCAAAGAAGCGTGAATGATCATGCATGAAAATAATGAGTGCAGGATTTAGAAAATGGGAAAACAAGCATGTGTGAAGCGAGTCGCCACAATGACGACCGTTAGTGCAAAAACAATGTCATGCATGCGACAACAGTGAGATGCAATGAAAGTCTTGAAACAATGTTTCTACAAGTTAACATGCATTAAAACACCAAAAAACTTTCAACAAAACCAAGAAAACAATATTCACACAAAGCGAAATACAAAACATGATAGAAAAGCAGCAAAAGACATGAAAATAAGACTTCCTGGAAAAAAGCTGACTTGAATGTGCCGAATTCTCCTAGATGCCATGTGGGATGCCAGAGCTCCAAGATTGATGTGAGAGCTCTGAAGCGTCGAATAAATAAGTTTGATAAGATCGAGGCTTATGACGTGCATGCCACAAATCTAGGAAAAATCAACACTTGTCGGGAGGTTTCTAAAATGGTTTTACATGTAACCTCCAGCTACTAAAAATAGATCCCTAAAATCTAGGGATGATTTTTGTTTTTTTTTTTTCTTTTTTGGGAAAAATCATCCTATTCATACAAATCAATATTGGTCAGTCCTAGAGGGAACTGGTAAACCTGGAAGCACATGCAACAACCTGTAAGCTTGCGAATGACATTTGTGCAGTTTCTGGGTTGAGCAAGTCTGGTTGTCCCTCATGCATTGTGCAATTTCTAGACTGAAGCCCTGGCAGTCAGTAAGAATTGCACAATTGTTTAGATGAAGCCCAGTGTTGGGCTACATTGCACAATTTTCAGAGGGAAGGTTTCCTTACTGGCTTGCGCATTTCTGGAGCCCAGTAGGCAGCCCAGATGGATTGCGCAATTTCCAAAGGGAAGGTTGGTTCCCCTCCAAAATTATGCAATTTTGCTGGGTGAGCATGACAACCAGAAAATGGTTAAGTCACAGAGTGTCATCCTATGGGTAGGAGATAAACAAGTTGATAAGCACAAGCTGGTAATCCACTGAAACTCAAGTGAAGCATTTGTACTTGGACAGTGAAAGACATGCTACTAAGGATGGTTGGTAAGGAGGCTCCAAAACGAAGCTAAGGAAAAAATTTGGAGGGTGGTTGTAACTGCTACAACAAGTTCCAAGTTGGTTTGAATTGAGCTTGTGCATTACAAAAGAAAACGAATTTGTGAAATCAATGGGGGCGTTTCATTTGTAAGGGCTCTAATAACTATAGGACATAGTTCAAATAGAATGTTTTAACAAATTGTTAACCCCATGTTGCTCATATCTAAGCCCTGGGTGAATGGCATTCGTTGTTGAAGATCTTTAGTTTATGGACATTTGGATTGTTTTGTGGTTCAAACTTCCAAGGCTATTTCACCTCGAAGAATAACATATGTGGCTATGATTTTGTTTGCATTGCAAAAACATTGAATTCATGCTTATGGTAGGATAATGTATATGGTTGTTTTTTGGTGTTATTGCAATGATTTTCATTCATCTCTCTATTACTCAGTGATTGTGACAATATTAGGTCCTTTCCATATTGGCTCAAGTTGATCCCATTTGGCTTTAATAATGTTCTTTTCATTTATCTTTTGGATATATCAAAATTGACTGAAATTCCCAGGGAGATTTTCTAGCTTTTTGCATCTAGCCAATAATAGAACTCAGAGTGATGAGAGACGTTTGAAGTGTTCACATAATTCTTCAAGATTATCGCAGTTTGATAAATTCAATTTCTCCAAGTACTTGATTTGGCTGAAACTTTCTGTAATATTCTCTAAACCTCTACAATATTTCAAGCTTAGCCTTCTTAAGCTTGTTACTGCTCCAAATCAATATGGAAACCTCTCTAGACTTGAGCAACCATCGATTGCAAGTTTTTTTATAGAGGACAGTTTGCAAAACCAATTGTGAAGTTATTTTAAATGGGTCCATGATAAGTTGATTGAGTCCGACAACGTCAACAACCAAATGCTTCCTGGAATACTTGTTAGATGCTGACAATCATTTAGAAGAAGGTTAACAAGCAATGTTAATTTTCCTAACCCTTCTAGGAGGTATTCTGTCCTTACACACCTGGATAAGTCCAATAATCTCAAAGACGAAATATCCTCAAGACCACTAGGAAGAGCTTCTAGATGTACACACCCACCTCAATGGAGTTCTTGCAATGATGTAACATTTTCAAGACAATCATTGACTAACACCCAAATGATGTACACACCCACCTAAATGTTCTTAGTAACACATGTGAGTTTTGGTGTAACAACAATCGTGTTTGCAATAATATTTCTAGCTTATATCCTTATACTTTTACTCAAACGATGTGTAGGAACCCATTGGACGTGGAATTAAAATTTACATCAACAAAGTACCCACCCTATATACTTTTAAGTGAAACCCACACTAAAAAATTTGAAAAAAAACCATGTTCCTTGATTTTTTGTTTCAACACATTTTTTTCATGTATTTTCAATTTTTTTAGTGTGGGTCTACTCATAAGTATGCAGAGTGGTTACTCATTAGGTTTCAAATTCAACAGGTACCTAAACTTGACATTTATGTAAACACATAATGATATAAGCCAACAATATGATAAAAGATGTAGTTTCCTTTCTTTTTATTTAAAAATTCATAACTCTTATTTTATTATTTTTCTTAGGAGACCCATTTTAGACCTCAAAATTCCCCTAATGAATTAGATATTTTTATATTGGGAAAAATGTCTCCTCTTGAAAAACCCTTGGTGAACTACATTTAATATGGAATCTCTTAAATCTATGAATATCTAGATCTTAATTTGATTTAGACTTCCAAAGTTCTTTCATCTCAAAGAATAACATTTTTGGCTACACCCTCTTTTGAATCAATGCAAGTCTTTGAAGATGATCATGGTTGGCCATTATAACTAAGTGCCTTTTTCTGTTATTACAAGGAATTATATTCATTAAGTTTCTCTCGTTGTATCACTTCTATAATATTGGGTGTTTTCCAATGTGTTTATGTTTGTTACTCTTTGGTTGAATAGATGATATGTGTTATATCAAGTCTTACTTATTTGGTTATCTTTCATTAGATTTTATAGTGGCTTGAGATAGATATGTTTGTTTGTTTCCCATTTGTTTGAATTAAGCTTGTGTGTTGTAAAATAAAAGGAATTTGTGGAATCCTTAGGGGGTTTTGATCATTATAAGACATAGCTAGACTAGATTTTTTTTACAAGTTGTTGACCATACGTTGCTCCTATCTAAGCTTTGCGTGAACTATATTCATTGTTGAATGTATTTAGTTTGTGGAGTCACTATGGTTCAAACTTCCAAATCTATTTTTTTCGATGTGTGTTATATTCTTTCCACGACTAGTCGCACATGCCCCAAAAGATGGGGGCAAACCCAAAGATGGTGGATGGACCTACCCATGGTTTTGTGCATGAGTTTTTCACATGTTTCTGGGCATGATGGTTTTTTGCCCATGGTATTTTGTAGATTTGGTCAAGGGTACTACAATTATGTTCTAATCTATGGTTAATGAATTGGCATTTACGAATGCTTCGGCATGTATATATATGTATTGTAACATCAAAAGGAATAAATTGAAAAATCATTCTGGTAGTCCCAGTTTTGGGATCCAGGGGAAAATATATGTGTGTGTTTATTTTATGTTCTTGCCATTATTTATTTTATTATTTTAAGAATTTGTTTACAAGTAATTTATGTACAGGGTTAAAACCTACATTTGGTATCAGAGTTGTTTCAACTTCAAGGGGACACCTTTTCTACTGAGGGTATTTTATTGAGCCTGTGGTAGACCATGTTTAGTGGGATACCTGTGGGATCGATTCATGCGGTGAAAGAAGATGGCAAGTAGTGGAAATATAGAGATCCATAAATTTAATGGTCAAAGTTTTGAGTTGTGGAAGTTCAAGATGGAGGATATGCTGGTGGATAAAGATCATTGGATTGTAGTAGATCCGGGTACTAAACCAACAACAATGTCAGCATAAGACTTGGTGAAGTTGGATCGAAAGGAAAAAAGAAAAATACGGTTGTGTATCTCATATTCAGTATTGTTGAATGTATCAGGGGAAGCTACAACGAAGGCTTTGTGGGACAAGTTAGGGACTTTGTACCGATTTAAGTCTCTGGTGAACAAATTTTTCCTATGGAAAAAGATGTATAACCTGAGGATGAAGAATGGAGACTCTGTGATAGAGCATATTAACACCTTTAATAATATGGTAAGTCACTTGTTATCTATTGATATTAAAATTTCACATGAAGATAAGTGCATTAGTTTGATGTGTTCTCTGCCATATTCGTGGGATAGTCTAGTTGTTTCAATATGTAGCAATACAACTGTAACTTTGAAGTTTGATGAAATAGTCTCATCCTTGCTGTCAGAGGAGATGAGACAGAAAAATATGCAGAGCCAAAATAGAGATGCCTTGTCTATACGAGGACGATCCCAGAAGAGAAATAAAAATAAGTTCTCGAGTGGGAGATCTATATCTCCAGGAAAACCTGTAAAAGTGTGTTGGAAATGCGGAAAGGAAGGGCACTACAAAAAGGATTACAGATCTAAAGCTCCTGGGAAAGGAAAGGGATCTAATGATGCTCATTTTGCAGAGGCAAAAACCACCTCAGAGGAAGGTGGGGAAGTGTACTTAGCTTCTTCTTCAAGTACACATGTAGATCATGAGGTATGGTTGATTGACTCTAGTGCATCCTTTCACTTCAATCCCCATAGGGAGTAGTTCTGCGAGTATGGAGGGAAGGCCAGAATCATTGAATGTGGAAAATTCAAGTTGATGTTGCAAGGTGGAGGTGACGTAGGGTCTACCCCCGCATATACCCACAGTATGCATATAAACCATGCATAAACCATTTCTTCTTAGGAATCATATGACCCTCTTGTCAAAGATTCATTATAACCAAAAATAGGTTAAGGCCCCTTTCATAAATTCCTTTATATCGGAACTCATTTACTTCTATCGGGATTTTATAACCCCGCATAAACCTTCGTTAACCCTTAGCGGCACATATATAACCTTTTCCTTTAGTTAACGTTGGTTAAATGTGTTTTAACGTATAAAACCTTTCATCTACACTATTTTCCCTTATAACCCATTTACAAAGGAAAATCACACAATCTTACCTTTTTACCGGGACTTCAACTTTGTCAGAGTACAAAGGAAAACACCGACCGAGCACTTTAAACTGGACTTTAAAAAACATTCACCCGCAACTATAATTGTCGTCGGGTCCGCACTCATCCATCCACCTCCACGGTGCTACTCCTCCAAACTTCGAAACGTCGATACCTCCGATTGTCGATCATCGCATATCGGCGATATCGCTTCATTGGCCCTCGATCTATCGCAATATCACATGTCTTTATGCCCAAGGTTACTCACTTCTGTGAAATAACATTGTGATTAAATCCACACCGTTGATCCTTGTCTCAGATCTAACGGTCCTCCTTCCATTGCTTAATCGCAATCGCTAAAAGCTTGAAGCCAAGTTCTTTCTCCTGTTGCTTTCCTCTTATGCGACATTTCATAACTGCTCCACTCTATGTGATTAGATCTTAACCGTTGATCTATCAGATCCGACGGTCTGTGTGCACTAATTTTTCAATCTTTTGTTCCTTTCATATTTGGGCTTTTTACGCTATTTCAATGTTTATGTGGGTTTCAGGTATTCCGATGGTTCTGGGTCTTCCGCCTTTGCTTCCGTTGCGACTCCCTCCTGAGCTTAAACTCTGTGAGTTCTTCCTCACGAACGATTCAATTATTACTTCAATTCCACAATCGTTCAACGCCATTAAGATCCTCTACCTCTTCTCTTCCTCTGTGTATTCACCTCGACCTGCCTGCACACAGATATATACTGAATTCCAATTCAGTCATCACTCATCGTTCAACACTCAAACACACATTTTACAGTCTTGGAATTAAATCTCTATCTATGTAAATAATACAACTGATTACATAATGAGACTCATCTATCTCTCTAGCCTGATCTTCTAATATTAGTAGCCCTTTGTTCCTCTCTTGCCCATAGGCTTACAGTCACACTCTCACTCTGGTTGGCCTGGCTTCGCTTGGCTAACCTCTCCAACCTTTCTCTTTTTTTCTTTTCAATACATCATTAGCAGTTTCTTTACAGTTGAGGAACTGTTCCTTAGTTACTTTTCAATTGTTCAACAGTTTCTTCAAGTTGATTCCTAACTAATCCTAATCCTCTCATGTTCTCCTACATTCGAGAACATTTACAAGTATGTCTCACAATATCTAATTAATTCTTATTCTCATTAAAATCACTCAAAGGCCTAAATATTTACATTAATTCAATACTTAGGAAACCAACTTCCTTAAAACACAAGACCCCCTATGTCTACTAAAATACAATGATATTGTTGGGCTGAATGCTCCTACATCAGACTACCAAGGTAGGAAATATTCATGCTCTCCTGATCATGTGTCTTCACATGTTGTTAGAAAACCTCCAGGGTCCCAAACTTTTGTTTGCAACTTCCCAATTTCTTTTCTCCTTTGTTGTTGTTGTATGTCAGATGTATTTTGCTTCATCTTCCTCTCTTTGTCAATCAGGTTCAAGTTCTAATTGATCACCTTTCCTTCTACTATCAACCTTTTCCCTATGGCCTATTTCATCATCAGCTACCACAATTCTTCAATTTCGTTTTCTAGCACATCTTTGGGCTGGTCCATACTCTGCCACTTACTTTTTCTTCTTTCTCTCTGCTTCAAGTTGTTGTTGCTGTCCACCAAATCTTCAAATTGTTGTTGGTTACTTCCACCGTGTAGTTGTTGGATCCTTACTGCCACCCTTACATCCTTACCCTCTGTCAAGATTATCTATGTCTGCATTGAATCCTGACTTTCCAGCATTCTCTCCAGCAATTGAACATCTCTATTCCATGGATTGATTTCTTCCACAGAATCCTCTTCTTCCACTTTTGTTTGGCTGCTCATCTGTGCCAAATTTCTTCCAACATCTGCAACTAAACCTGCACTCATAAAACACTTGTTAAAATAAAAAACATAAGGCCCCAATGCCTCTTCTTCCTTTGGCAACACATCAGTATGCTGCTCTTTTTGCTCCTCTTCTATCAGCACATTAGTATGTTGTTTTGAATTCTCAAAATAATTCACGAGACTGTCAGCTAGTCTCTCCTCTACATCATTTGCTCCAATGATGTCTTCCTGTCTTTGTTCACTGTAGTGAACTCCTCCATTCTCATTCAGTTCTGATTTTACAATCTGAACACTTACTTTTGGGTCTTCTAGTCTTTCTTCCAAAAATTTAACTCATGCCACCAATTTTCCATCTCACTTGGAATTTCTCCCAAAAGTTCTATACAATCCTCACTGTCATCTTCTTTTAGAACAGAATTTAGATTCTTCCTATCTTCTTCCTTCTTTATGACAATATCATAAAATTGTCCTTCCTCATGTGTTTCACCTGCAAACATACACAAATTATCAGATTTAACACCATAAGACCTCTTGGCATCACTTGAAGTTTCAATCTTCAAGTCTTCATCTTCACCCAGAACTTCACCCTACTCTGGTTCACAAATGGATTCTTCCATTTCTAACTCAGCCTTTCTGAGTTCTTCCACTTGCCACTTTACTTGCTTCTGTTGTAGTTTCCTCTGCAACTTATGCCACTTCACTGGCTTCTTCTTCAAGACCCAACCTAGTCTTTTGTTTTCCTCAAGTATCATCCTCAATACATTGAGTTGTTCTTTTATCTCTGCAATTTCCTTGTCAAGCTCCTCTTGACTCATCCTCTTGCCATTTCCTTAGCATCTCTTTTCTTCTGTCCTTGGCTATGGTTTCTTTCAGAACCTCTGTTATGACTGTCACTAGTCATCATCCTCTTCATCTCTATGAGTTCCTCATTCACTCACTATGATCTGCACTAAAGCCTCTGCAACAACAAGTCCTCCTTGTTGCAACTTACATCACCAAGCTTTCCTCTGTACTTGGTCTTTTGGCAAGTGGTTCTCTACCTCTGGAACCTCCTTTGAGCACTTCTCTCTACTCTTTCTAGGCTTCAACTCATCTGCACCTTTTAAGAACACAATTGTCCTCTTATATTTCAATCACAATGAAATACTTGGTTCTGACCACCTCTTCTTTCATTCAGAAAGTCTTACTAGCTTCTTTCATCCCTTAACAATTCTACCACATCCTTTGTGGAATTACCTTTGTGAGCTGCAACAATACCTCTGTAGTAGCAAGTCTCCTTCTTGCTACATATGCTTCACTAAGCTTCTCTCCTCTGAGCTCAATCTTTCAGCATCTCTCTAGTTCTTTCGTCAAACCTCTTACTTCTATCGAGACTCTATCACCCTGCATAAACCTTCGTTAACCCTTAGCCACACATATATAACCTTTTCCTTCAGTTAACGTTGGTTAAATATGTTTTAATGTATAAAACCTTTCATCGGCGCTATTTTCCCTTATAACCCATTTACAAAGGAAAATTACACAATCTTACCTTTTTACCGGCGCTATTTTCCCTTATAACCCATTTACAAAGGAAAATCACACAATCTTACCTTTTTACCAAGACTTCAACTTTATCGGAATACAAAGGAAAAAAATGACCGAGTGCTTTAAACTAGACTTTAAAAAACATTCACCCACAACTATAATTGTCATCGGGTCCACACTCATCCATCCACCTCCGCGGCGCTACTCCTCCGAACTCCGAAACGTCGATACCTCCGATCGCCGACCATTGCATATCGGCGATATCATTTCATCGACCCTCGGTCTATCGCAATATTGCATGTCTTTATGCCTAAGGTTACTCACTTCTACGAAATAACATTGTGATTAAATCCGCACCGTTGATCCTTGTCTCAGGTCTAACAGTCCTCCTTCCATCGCTTAATCTCAATCGCTAAAAGCTTAAGCCCAGGTTCTTTCTCCTGTTGCTTTCCTTTGATGCGATATTTCATAACTGCTCTGCTCTATGCAGTTAGATCTTAACCTTTGATCTATCAGATCTGACGGTCCCTGTGCACTAATTCTTCAATCTTTCGTTCCTTTAATATTTGGGATTTTTACGCTATTTCAATGTTTATGTGGGTTTCGGGTATTCCGATGGTTCTGGGTCTTCCGCCTTCGCTTCCGTTGCAACTCCCTCCTGAGCTTAAACTCTGTGAGTTCTTCCTCACGAACAATTCAATCATCACTTCGGTTCCGCAATCTTTCAACGTCGTTAAGGTCCTCTGCCTCTTCTCTTCCTTTGTGTATTCGCCTCGACCTGCCTACACACATATATATATTGAATTCCAATTCAGTCATCTCTCATCGTTCAACACTCAAACACCCATTTTATAGTCTTGGAATTAAATCTCTATCTATGTAAATAATACAACTGATTACAGAATGAGACTCATCTATCTCTCTAGCTTGATATTCTAATATCAATGGCCCTTTGTTCCTCTCTTGCCCATAGGCTTACAGTCACACTCTCACTCTGGTTGGCCTGGCTTCGCTTGGCTAACCTCTCCAACCTTTCTCTTTTTTTCTTTTCAATACATCATTAGCAGTTTCTTTAAAGTTGAGGAACTGTTCCTCAGTTAATTTTCAGTTGTTCAACAGTTTCTTCAAACTAATTCCTAACTAATCCTAATCCTCTCATGTTCTCCTACATTCGAGAACATTTACAAGTATGTCTCACAATATCTAATTAATTCCTATTCTCATTAAAATCACTCAAAGGCCTAAATATTTACATTAAAATTCAATACTTAGTAAACCAACTTCCTTAAAACACAAGACCCCCTATGTCTACTAAAATACAATGATATTGTTGGGATGAATGCTCCTGCATCAAGAAGGATTAGAACACTTCCTAGTGTTCTGCATATTCCTGCATTGGCCATAAATCTGATTTTTGTAAGCAATATGGACAAATAGTGTTCGAGAATGATACCTGTAAGATGCTTCGGGGATCATTGGTATTGATGTGGGGATTTCAGATCAGAACTTTGTACAAGCTTCTGGGTAGTACTATTATTGATGGATGCAACAATTCTGTGGTTCTTGAAAGTGGAGTTGAAAACCTTGTGGTCTATGGATAAAATACCATGCTATGGCATCAAAGGCTTGGTAATATTGGAGAGAAGGACCTTCAAATACTGCATGGTAATGGTATGGTAGAAGGTATGTCTAATTTCTATTTGAATTTTGACTATTGTGAACATTGTGTATATGGGAAGCAGAACCGGGTGAGTTTCTCCTCTGGTGCTAAGAGGGCAAACAAGATATTAGAGCTTGTGCACAGTGATATGTTTGGACCTATGTCAGTTCCATCATTGGTAAGTCTGAGTACTATGTATCATTTATAGATGATTTCTCAAGGAATACATGGATATATTTCCTCAAGAATAAATATAAAGTCTTTGACAAGTTTAAATAATTTAAGGTTGTGGTGGAAAACCAGAAAGAAAATAAGATAAAGGTGTTGAGGACAAATAATGGTGGAGAGTTATGAAAGAAGGAATTTGAAGAGTTTTGTGAGAAGTGTGGTATAGATAATAGCATGACATAAGACTACTCCATACACAACTCATCAAAATGGATTTGTACAAAGAATGAACAGGACGTCGATAGAAAAGGAAAAAAGCATGCGAAGTGGCGTTGGGTTAGGAAAGGGATTCTGGGAGAGGCAGTGGAGACTGCATGTTACCTAGTTAACAGATCACCTTCATTAGCATTGGAGAATAAGACTCCACATGAGGTAAGGACTGGTAAGAAACCCTCTCTTTCACATCTGAGGGTATTTGGTTGTGATGGATATGTACATGTTCCAAAGGGGAAAGAACCAAGTTGGTTAGTAAATTTGAAAGGTTCATCTTTATTAGATATGAGGATGGTTTAAAAGGTTATAAGCATTGGAAACCAGAAACCAGAAATGTTGTGTACAACCAAGATGTGATGTTTAGAGAGGTGAAAGATGCTGTTAAACATGAATTCCTACAAAAGGAACCTAAGAAGATAGAGTTTTAGCTAAAGGAGGAAGAATCATACTCTACAACGGAATAGTAATTATAAGATGAAGAGTCATAAACTCTAGCTTTGAGAAGATCAGTTCAAGAGAGAAGGAAATCATAAAGGTATAGTCAATCTTCTTTTTGTTCAAATTTTTCTTTATCTGTTATTAATGATCATCCTAGAACTGTCAGAGAGGCAATAGATTGTGGGGATGGAAAACGATGGAAAGAGGCCATGGTCGATGAAATGGCATCTTTGGACAAAAATGAGGTTTGGGATCTAGTGGCGTTTCCTACTGGAAGGAAACCCATTGGAAGAAAATGGGTGTTTAAAAAGAAGATGAATTCAGAAGGAAAGGTGGAAAAATACAAAGATCGGTTGGTAGCAAAAGGTCATTCTCATGTGCCAGGAATTTGTTTTGGTGATATTTTTTCTCTTGTTGCTAAGTTAGCTTCTATTAAATTAATTTTATCTGTTGTTGTTTCTTTTGATTTAGAGGCAGAACAAATGGATGTGAAGATAATATTTCTTCATGGGGATCTGGAAGAAGAGATCTACATGAAGAAACCTGAAGGCTTTGTGGCGAAGGGTCGGAAATAACTGGTTATGCAGGTTAAAAAAGTCTTTGTATGGGTTAAAACAGTCACTAAGGATGTGGTATCAGAAATTTGATACATATATACAGGAACTTGGCTTCACCAAAAGCAAAGCGGATCAATGTGTCTACTTTAAATTAATTGCTGACTGTTTCATTTATTTGGTCTTGTATGTGGATGATATGTTGTTGATTAGAAATGACAAAGAAATTATCCATGATTTGAAGACACAATTGTCCTCCAAATTCGACATGAAGGATATTGGTGTTGCAAACTATATTTTGGGCATGGAAATTAAATAAGGTCGGACAAAGGTGAAGCTTTGGTTAAATGAGAGGAAGTATGTAGAGACAAGACTGCAGATCTTTAATATGCAAGATAGTAAACTGGTGAAGGTCCCTATTCCTCTAGGTGTAAAGTTAGCTTTTGAATAATGTCCCAAGACACAAGAAGAGGAAGAGGACATGTCCTATGATCCATATGCAAGTGCATTCGGTAGCCTAATGTACTCAATCATCTATACTAGAATAGAAATTACACATGCAGTGGGAGTATTGAGCAAGTTTATATCAAAACAGGGAAGACGAATTGGACAGTAGTGAAGCAACTTTTTAGGTATTTGCGTGGCACTAGTGATTATGGTATGTGTTACCAAGAAAGACTAGGATTGGACATAGTTTTGGACATCCATGGCTTTGTTGATGTAGATTGGGCTAGAGATATAGATCATAGAAGATCTATAAGTGGGTATGTGTTTAACCTATTTGAAGGAGTAGTCAGTTGGATGAGAAAAAGATAGTCTATAGTGGCTCTTTCAACTAAAAAGGTTGAATACATGGCATCCACTCATGCAAGTAAGGAAGTAGTTTGGTTTTGTGTTCAAGTGTGGGGTTGGTACAATGAGCTATAAGGATAGAATGTGACAGCCAAAGTGCAATTTTCTTGGCAAAGAACCCTGCTTATCATTCAAAGACAAAGCACATTAATGTTCAGTATCACTTTGTGAGGGATATGATTGAGGAAAAAAATGTGTTGTTGGTAAATGTGGACACTTTGAAGAATGTTGCATATGCATTGACGAAGTATGTGAGCATTGAGAAGTTTTCTTGGTGTAGAGAAATAATGGGCATTGTAGGGATGGACCAATGACTAAGATCTCCTATGACCCCTTGTGTAGAAAAGAAAACAACAAGTGGGAGAATGTTGGGTGTGTGTTATATTATTATTACGATTAACCACATGGGCGGGGGAAGGGGGGGGGTCATAGGGGGGTTGAAGTACTTCTGGTTCATTGTTGTTACACAGTATTTTTTCACACCTTGTGTTCACTTCTTGTTCCATATCCCTAAGTGCCAAAACATTGACAACTGTGCAACATATCCATCATGATATATAGACCAAAACCTCCCTAAATAATCAAAGGAAAACTGCCCTGAATCCATTCTGAAGAAGGTTGACTAAAAAACTAAATTTTAGCATGAGTGCAGTTTGCTAGATTGGCTACCCATGCTGATGGTAGGTTGCACATTTCTACACCAGTGTTGGTTTTGATATGAAACCCCGTGATGAACCTCTTCTATCAGGTATTCCCAAATTGGAGGAGAAGCTTCTTACACTAGAACCTTCGAGAACAATGATATGGATATTGGTTGTTGTTGATATGGTCGAGCTCTCCCATTTGGACCTCATGATCTTATCATCATGAGATTTCCCCTTGAGATGTGGATCTTCCTCCCTCTTTTGTGGATCCCTAACTCCTTCTCCCTTCCTATAAATTCACTCCCTTCCATCCCCAAATCGTTGTCCATTGATTGTTTCATTCCTATGCTAAGATTATGGTTACATGCTACCCATTATAGCTTGGAGAAGGAGTGCTTGAAGAGTCTTTGCTTTGACTTGAACATCCACCAAAAGGAGGTCTCCAACATCAAGGCATAGGTTGTATGCTTCCCCTTTTAGCTTATTAATATATATATGATGTTCACTTTCCATAATTGTGTAATTTTTTATGCTTTTAGCTTACTACTTGATCTATTAAGTAGTTTATGTTTGATGTATGCCATATATGCTATTGTATTTTTCATAGCTCCTTCATCTTCCTTGTAGGTACTCAGACATCAAGAAAAAGTAATGAGCGAGGCTTGGAGTGAAAGAATCAAATTCATCTTCAAATGTATGTTAGGGAAGTGTATGTTAGTTTGTTTGGTTTATTTCTAGAACCCCTCATTCGGCTAGAGGGATCACCTCTGTCTGTAGAGGGGATTTACCTTCCCAACAAGATGGTGACTCCACTGGGGAAGCTATAGCCTCTCCGCCTTTTTTTCTCAACTGATCTCTTGATCAATTTGACCAACCATCAACTTCTCAGTTATTTTGAGTCTGTATAGGTCTACAAAATCACTGGTTTCTACCTTAGAGTGCTAAGTCTGGAAGTGTTTGTGGAAATATTTTTAATTTTTCCCTTATTCCTCGCCCAGTGCACTTTTTTCTCTGAAAGTCATTCTTTCTCTTTAAACAATCACATTGATCCCCAGTTTTGCGCCAACTTGGCCATAACAGCTGCGATGATCTCAGAGATTGGAAAAACAAATAGGGTTTCTCTATCAAACTCCAACTCAATTAAGATAGATTTTCCCACCGTTGGAAAAAAAAAAAACTAGAAATTTTGATGAAGCACTTTATCTTCCATATATATACACACCACACCTCTTTAACAAACATTTAATTTTACAAAACTTTGGATTGTTTTAAACTTATTGTTAACAAAACAAGACAAAATCATTGAACATTGAAGAAGCTTTCCACGACATATAAATTGAGCCTTCAAATATACTGAATAATAATATAGCAACTATGAGGGTGATGTGGGATTTGTCCATGCTGAAAGTGGAGTTGACATGTGTGAACAAAGAATTAGCCTTCAAATGTAGTGAATAATAATTTTATAGGGAAGTGCATTGTAGAACCCAATATGAAGGGGATTTGTGATTCAATCCACATTCAATATGGAGTTGAAAAGTGTCGCTTTTAAAAATAAAATAATATTCCTTAAATTAAAAAAAATGCCATCTATAATAAATAATAGTAATAATAATAATAATAAGGGTATACTTAGTTTTAATTTAAAAAACTATAAAACATCAATAAATTTGTCATCATGATGCTTTCTTGGTTGGTTGATGATATTACAATAAGATAAAAAAAAATATTTAAAAAAAAAATTATACTTTCAAAGAAATATATATAATTATTATAATTAATACACTTCAATATCAACTTCATATTTATATATAAGGATAGAGAGAGTAACTAAAAGTAAGTATATATGTGTGGGAGACTTTGCAAATGAAAATAAAAAAATCAATTACTTATGAGAGAAAAATATTAATAATAGTAAAAAAAAATTCAATGTGGATTATAAAGAAAATATTTCAGTATGTAAGATTAAGTAATATTGAACCTGTATTTACAATCTATGAATTACAAAAAAACCAAATTAATATAACAATATAATCAATAAATAATATATTTTAATGTCATGATCTGAAATCACCCCTAGGTGACCTCAGGAAATTAATGAAGGTATTATGACTCATGTACTGGTGTGTGTCTATGTTAATTTAGGCAATGGATCGATAAGATTGCGAAATACACAGACACTTGAAACAATAAGAGATCACAGTAAGAAAAATATAAACATAACAAAAATTTAATAAGGAGTTCACCCAATCCTCCTGGGCTGCGTCTCCTGGTCTAGCCTTCAGTGCTGGCCTTTTTATTATGCCTTTAAAACAGAGTTTTACAATAAGGAGCTCGATCTGAGTCTCACTTAACAGAGAAAGATCAGTAGGATGGCACTTGGAATTCCCAAGTCCTTAGAGTTCACAAACTCCCCTTACTAAATTTCAACCTCAATTGGCCTCTGTCTGCTCGATGCTGCCTTTGCTCGGATGGTCAACTAGGCTTCTCTGTTCTCTGTAATTTTTCCTCTCTTTCTGTCTTTCTGCCTTTGGCTTCTTTACTGCGTCTTTTTCTGCTTCACTGTCTGCTCGTAGCTTTTAAAGCTAGTTCGTTCCTCCGACTGTTCGTTTCTGCTTCCGACTTTCTAGATCGCCTGCCTCTGTCTCCTGGATCTCCTCTGCCCTACGTCATCATCGTTGTGTAATGCTTCGCAGAGAGGTGGCCACCTATCTCTTTGCGAACTGAGTGTCAGTTCTTCCTGAATGGTCATTATTTCCATTATCTCCTAGATGCCTGTGAAACGAATCCTTTTGTCGACTCATCGATCAAATCGAACTTCAAATCTTATGCGCCATAGTTTATTTCTCCCTCAGGTCCGGTCATCCATTGGGTTGAACCTCCACCGTTGATTTGGAGCCCCCAGATCCTGCGGTCCTCGCTCATATCGCAAGGTTGAGTTGCTCGACTGTTACTCCGCGACGTAAGCGGTTTTCTCTCTCATCCACCAAACACGCGTCACTCGGTGTATGGAATTGTTGGGTCCTCGGCCAAACCCACTTACCGTTCGAAATGCCTCCGATATTCTACTGGCTTTGAGCGTGGGACCCGCCTTGTTAGTTTTAGCGCTTTCCCACTGTTTTTTGGTTTCCCTTGTGACTGAGCGCTCGGGGATTTTCCTTCTTGAGGGGTTTCCCCAGCGATACCATTAATCGCGTATCAGAAACAACCTCCATTTCTAGATCTAAGCTTCCCAATTTCCATTTTTGTGCCATCCGCGGTCTCCATGGGCCAACGATCAGTGCGCTTTGACTGAAGGTCCTTGTTATTCCATGCTGGCTGCAAATTGCCATTATTCAGAGGTTATTTCTGATAGCTATAAGATTTCTTGAAGTCTGTCATTCATTCTGAACAATCATGGAATTGTTTGAGGATCCAATTCGGATCACGGCCTTCCCACTGAAAAAGCTTTTGGACCACCAAAAGTTGGTTTTCAAGCATCGACTAAGTGAGGATACAACTTTCTCACCTGTCCAATCTCTATCCATTTTGCACTACTTGGCTTTGAACCCTTGAGTCCAATTCTAAGGTACTCAACATCTCCCTTGTGCATCGTTCTCACCTTCCTGTCCAGAACTGTGTCTTCCTGCAATTCACTAAGGTATTCAGGTAATAGGTCATCAATAGAAGGCAATTGACTCTGCTCTTCAGGATCTTCAATTAACGAAGGTTCAAATAGTCTCAAGCTGTCTGCATTAACGACTGAGTAGATGTGCATGTAAGCTGGTAATCAAAGCGAAATGCATTCTCACCAATTTTCTCAAGGATCCTGAAAGGTCCATACCTTATTGGTTTTAGCTTTTTACCTTCACCTTGCATCCTGTCTTTGCTGATATACAGCCAGACTTGATCACCAACTTGGAAACTATGCTCCATCTGATGCTTGTCATGCCTTCCCTTGTATTTGGCCTGGCTCCTTTCCAGCTGTTCCTGTACTACCTGATGGATCTCTTGGATTTGTTCAATGAACCTAGTTACCTTGCCCACATCACTGTGTCCATCAACTATTGTGTCCTTACCAAAGACAAAATCCAAGGGAGACCTTTGTGTGAAACCAAAACAGGTCTCAAAAAGAGATCTCTGTGTGGAATAATGTTTGGCTTGGTTGTAAGCATGCTGCACATAACACAAATGTTCATCCCAAAGCTTGGGATGCTTGCTGCAATATCCCCTAAGCAACTGGATAACTGTCCTGTTGACTACTTCTATTTGGCCATCGGTTTGTGGATGGAAAGTTGTGCTTTTCTTCAGTTTGGTGTCCATCAATTCCCACAGGGCTAACCAAAACTTCCCCACAAATCGGGTGTCTCAATCAAATATAATAGAAGTGGGTAATCCAAAATGAACCCATACATGCTGAAAGAATAAGTTTGCAGTTTGTTAAGCTATAATCTGTTTATTACAAGGTATCAAAATACACATTTTGTTGAACCTATCCACAACAACATAGAGATAATCATGACCTCTCCTAGATTTAGGCAGTCCTCCAACGAAGTCTATGGAAACACTTTCCCAAGGATGAGAAGGAACCAGCAATGGAGTGTACAAGCCTAGTTTCCTATTGCTGGGCTTGCTTTTAGCACACATAGTACACCCTCTTACATATCTAGAAACTGTGTCATTCATTTTTGGCAAATAACAAAATCTTTGTAGTTGTGCAACTGTTTTACTTACCCCAAAGTGACCTGATATTAGAGAAGTGTGTGCCTCTCGTATTATCTTTACTCTTTCAGTTTGTGGAATGCATAGCTTCCCACAATGATACAAGAGTTGGTCCTTAATGTGATAATCCAATTCTTCTACTCGTTTTCCTTGACTTAAAGTTGCATATACATCTTTAAAGTCTATATCTTGAGCATATTGTTCAATTTAGCTCTCATGCAATACAAAATTATGCTTAAGTATAGTAGATGCATTTATAACGGGTCTAGATAACATATCTACAATTTTATTATGTATGCCCTTTTTATATCTGATGACTAAATGAAACTGCTGTAGGAACCCCATCCATCTGTAGTGTCTTGATTGCAGCAACTTAGTTTGGGAGTGTAGATATTGAAGTGGTTGATGATCGGTATGTATTACTATTTCTTTGCCCATTAAGTAATGTTTCCACTTTTTCACACTCTGTACTAATGCATACAATTCCTTATCATATGTGGGATAGTTAACTACTGCAGAGTTAAATGTCTCAGAATGATAACATATTGGTTTACCATGTTGTATCAACACTTCTCCCATGGCATAGTCACTGGCATCTGTTTTGATCTCAAATGGCCTTTGAAGATCGAGTAGTGCTAGTACAGGTGTTGTACTAATCTTTTCTTTCAAGGTGTCGAAGGCTTTCTGGTGTTTGCCTCCCCACTGAAACACCTTGTTCAATCATGTTAAAGCATGTAAGGGAGCTGCAATTAAGGAAAAGTTAGAAATAAACTTTCTCCAATATTGTGTTGCTCCTAAGAAGCTTCTAACTTCTGTGGCAGACCTGGGTTTAGGCCAGTTTTCAATGATTGCAACCTTAGAGGGATCTATCTTCAATTTACCACCCCCTACTATGTGACCCAAATAATTCAAGGATGTTTTGCCAAATTCACATTTTGAGAGTTTAACATAAAGTTTTTCTCTTTTCAAAACATCTAATGTCTACTTAACATGCTTTAAGTGTTCTTCCCACGTTTTGCTAAATATAAGAATGTCATCCAGATATTCAATAACAAAATCATCAAGAAAAGGTCTGAGTACATCATTCATCATTCTCATGAAAGTAGCAGGAGCATTAGTTAAGCCGAAAGGCATAACTAGCCACTCATACAATCCCTGCTTTGTTTTGAAAGCAGTCTTCCATGCATCTTGTTCTGCAACTCTGACCTGATGATATCCACTATGCAAGTTTAACTTGGAAAAATAAACAGCTTCCTTCAATTGATCTAACAGATCATCTATGCGAGGAAGGGGATAACGATTTTTTATTGTTATCTTGTTCAGCGCCCGGTAATCAATGCACATTCTCCACGAGCCATCTTTCTTTTTCACCAAAACAATTAGAGATCCACATGGTGATGTGCTAGGTCGGATAAACCCTTTCTCGAGCAACTCCTACACCTACTTCTTGATCTCTGCATTCTCTAAAGCAGACAACCTGTACATTCCGATGTTAGGCAATGGAGCATCTTGCTGAAAATTAATATCATGTACTATTCCCTTTTTGGGTGGCAAACCCTTAGGTTCTTAAGATAATACATCATATTCTGAAACAAACTTTTCTAAATCAGCTTGCTGTTTAGCATCACAGCCCTCAAATACATTGGTTTTATCAGGTTTCTTTTCCTTTACAACCATCAGTAAAAATTGCTTGCATGAATTTATAATTCGTTTCATTTTCCCTGAGTTTATGAGAGTATAATTATCCCTAAGCTTATGAGCTCTTACAATATATTTGATTCCATCTTTAATGAGGAGATACTTGTTCTCAGTTCTATAGAAAATAGCTTTTCTATCATACAAGTAGGGACTTCCTAAAACAATTCCACATATATCCAAAGGAATTACATCTAACTCAACCTCATCTACATATGCAGACCCAAAAGAAAACTTAATTTTACATTGTATAGTCACTTGTAGCTGTGCTTTATCACTCAACCAACCTAATGGGTATGGTTTCTTGTGAGGTGTAGTTAGTAATTTCAATTTCTTTACAATTTCTTCAGAAATCAAATTTACTTGTGAGCCACTATCAAACAAAGCATCTAACTTTTGATGCTTGGAAATAACTTGAATATGGAAAAGTTCATGTTTTTTTCTCTCATTCTCTTCATTAATAGATTGTGCAGAATTACTAGTAGATGCTTCAGAATTTTTACCTCTTATACCTGTCGCTGCAATGGTTGTTTCATCTCCCGAGTCTGACCCCAAATCTTTCTAAACAGCTGCAGTAGTCTTCTTCTTCTTGCCCTCGAACTTCTTAGGTCTCAGCTCCGGATGCAGGATCCAACAGTGTTCATCATCATGCCCCTCCTTCTTACAGTGAATACATGAGGACTTGCTCTACTGTGTAGTGTTTTCCTTCCTCTCTTTCCATTTCTGTTTTTTTTTCTCCTTATTCTTGCTTGCAGTGGGTTGGGATGATCCCCAATCTTCTGGGTTCCCATTCTTTCCTCTAGCTTCTAGATGCGTAGCCTGAACAGATACCTCATCTAGACTAGTGGGATTAAACATGAGGATAGTGTGCCTCATGTAGATGTGCAGACCACCTATGTACTTCAACAGAGTATCAGGTGAGTCTAATGAAATTCCTAGAATTAAAGCTCTCATCCTAAATTCTTGAGTGTAACTTTGTACATTTTTCCCTTTCAATTGGCGAAGAGTTTTCCAGCTCATCATGGCTTGCTGCATGTAAGCTAGTGGATAGAACTACTTTTTGATCGCAGAAACAAATTCACTCCAGAAAGAAAGAGTCTTACCATGTTTCTTCATGTCAACTTGGGTCTTTCCTTCCCACCATACCAAGGCAGTGCCCCTAAGGCGTAGGCTGGCCAGCTAAATCTTGCTCTTGTCTGAGTCGATATTCTACACTCTGTAATAAACATCAATTTGTCTGATCCAATTGTCCAGCTTTTCTGCATTCAACTCTCCATCATATATTGGCAAATCAAATTTAACATCTAGTTTAATCAAAGATGCTTTCTTTGTATGTTCAGGGCTATTAGGAGGTAAGAGAAAGCTTTCTTCTTTCCCTTTGCCTTTGGATTGGTCATGGAGGAAAGATTCTTCTTCCCCCTTATCTTGTTTGGAGCCTGATGATTCCTCATCTTTATGTTTTCTAAAGTCCCTATACATTTCCTCTACCATGGACCTCATGGCCAGGGAACTCTCTATAAATTGTGGGTATGGGCCCAAGGAAACTTCCTTCGACATTTTCTTTTGAGGATAGACTCTTCCAATTTCAGGATTAGTTTCGACCAACTCTCCTTCTCCTTATTTGAGCTTTGATCTAGTTAGCATTCAACAGCTAAATCCAGCACAAGCTTGTCTAACCTTAAAATCCTACTGCTCTGATACCACTTGATCTGAAATCACCCCTAGGTGACCTCAGGAAATTAATGAAGGTATTACAGACTCATGTGCTGGTGTGTGTCTATGTTATTTTAGGCAATGGATCGATAAGATTGTGAAATACACAGACACTTGAAACAGTAAGAGATCACAGTAAGCAAAATATAAACATAACAAAAATTTAATAAGGATTTCACCTAATCCTCGTGGGCTACGTCTCCTGGTCCAACATTTAGTGGTGGCCTTTTTATTATGCCTTTAAAACAAATTTTTACAATAAGGAGCTCAATCTGAGTCTCACTTAACAAAGAATGATCAGTAGGATGGCACTTGGAATTCCCAAGTCCTTAGAGTTCACAGACTCCCTTTACTGAATTTCGACCTCAATTGGTCTCTGTCTGCTCGATGCTGCCTTTGCTCGGATGGTCAGTTTGGCTTCTCTGTTCTCTGCAATTTTGCCTCTCTTTCTATGTCTTTCGGCCTTCGGCTTCTTTACTGCCTTTTTTTCTGCTTAACTGTCTGCTCATGGCTTTTAAAGCCAGTTTGTTCCTCCGACTGTTCGTTTCTGCTTCCCAGCTCTCTGGATCGCCTACCTCTGCCTGCTGGAGCTCCTCTGCCCTACGTCATCATCGTTGTGTAACGCTTCGCAGAGAGGTGGCCACCTGTCTCTTTGCGAACTGAGTGTCAGTTCTTCCTGAACAATCGTTATTTCCGTTATCTCCCAGATGCTTGCGAAACGGATCCTTCTGTCGACTCATCGATCAAACTGGACTTCAAATCTTATGCGCCGCAATTTATTTCTCCTTCGGGTCCGATCATCCATCAGGTAGAACCTCCGCCGTTGATCTAGAGCCCCTAGATCCTACGGTCTTCGCTCATATCGTATGGTTGAGTTGCTCAACCGTTACTCTGCGATGTAAGCAGTTTTCTCTCTCATCTGCCGAACACGCGTCACTCGGTGTATGGAATCGCTGGGTCCTCGCCCAAACCCACTTACCGCTCGAAATGCCTCCGATATTCTGCTGGTTTTGAGTGAGGGACCCGCCTTGTCGATTTTAGTGCTTTCCCACGGTTTTCCGGTTTCCCTTGTGACCAAGCGCTCGGGGCTTTTCCTTCTCGAGGGGTTTGGCCCAGTGATACGTGATTAGTGCTTGCCTCCATTTATGGATCTGAGCTTCCCAATTGCCATTTTTGTGCCATGCGCGGTCTCCATGGGCCAACGGTCAGCGCGCTTTGACCGAAGGTCCTCATTGTTTCATGCTGGCTGCAAATTGCCATTATTCAGAGGTTATTTCTGATAGCTATAAGATTTCTTGAAGTCTGTCATTCATTCTGAACAATCATGGAATTGTTTAAGGATCCAATTCAGATCATCATATATATATTATATATTATATATATATATATATATATATGTATATAGTATATATATATATATACATTATATATATATATATGTATATATATATATATATATATATATATATATAACGCGCGCACACACACACCACACACACACACACACAACATATATATATAAACACACATAATATATTATATATATATATATAATTAATTGAAAAAATAAATTGTTATGTTAAAATATTTCAATTACTATTCTACATTTTGGGCCTTTTTAAGTTATATTTTTTTTTGTAATTGTTGTTCGAAATGTAGTATTGGAATTGCAAGTTTAAGATGGGTAGTAAAATTCATTGGAATCGATCTCATTTATGTATTTAAAAATGCGATTTAGGCATTGAATCTATTTATGCATTCAAAAATATAATTTAAACAATGAAAAATTAGATATGTACAATTGGTATAGATCCATGTTAATCACATATTTATCAAGTCTAGAAGGTTCAAATTTCTTAAGGCTCAATATTTTTTTCAAGCTTCTTATTCTAAAAGAGGTTTTCACCCCAAAAGATTTGATCCCCTCAACACTTTTTAGATCTATAGTTAAATAAATCTATACCACTGCTAGACAAAAAAATCAAGACTAAAACAAAAATTTAGTGCGATACAATAACTCCATTTTCTTCCATTCATTTACAATAATAAATAATTTGAATAATTATAATTTTATAAATTTTTTAAATTAACATCATAAATATGTTGAATAATCATATGTTAGAATAATCATAGTTATTATTATTTTATAGATTTTTTAAATTAAACTTTTTCATTAGTTTTAATTCAAATATCCCCGCACATATATATTTTTCTTGAACAACCACCCCACGTTATACTTTGTCCACTCAATTTTACCCCTGCTTCCCCCTACCTAAATCGTTAATCGTTATGATGTCAATTGGTATCTTTCAAGATATTAAATAATTAGATGCCATGAAATTACCGTGTAATATTTTTTCACCAAGTAGGTTAAAAATATATTTTTTAACCTATTTTGCTAAACAAAAGTTTTAGAACAGGAATCTTCAGAGATAATCTGGAGACGTGTTCCAGGTGGGAATTTAATAAGTGAATTAAATGGCAATACCTCTATCATTAATGAGTAATAATAATGTGGGAATTTAATAAGTGAATTAAATGGCAATAGCACTATGATTAATGAGTAATAATATTGTTTAGTTAGAAAATTTATTAAATTATTAATAATCCCGATCTATAAGTAATAATAATTTTGGGAATAGTTTTTAAGTGTAATTTTTTGGAGTTGTTTTTGTGGATTTCAACGAAAAAATGTGGCCAAATCTTGATTTGTGTTGTTTAAATGGTTTTTTGACTGCATATATAGATTTAGCACCCTAAAAAACCCCTGGGGTGCTTAGATTGAGAAGAGTTCACCTATCAAACTTGTGATTTCAATGAATTTCTGCCGGATTTTAGACAAATTAGAATGGAAAATAAACGAGAAAAGCACTTAAAGACTACTTGATAAGTTTGGACTTTGTGGGGCACTGATAATATAGTTCACCTATCAAACTTGTGATTTCAATGAATCTCTGCGGGATTCTAGACAAATTAGATTGGAAATTAAATTGGAAAAGCACTTGCTACTGTATAAGTTTGAATATTTTTCCAGTGATTTTGTGGCGGAATGATAATATGCATATTAATTCAATGGGATTTTTTTTTTAATATGATTATTTCAGAGGTGAAAATGTAATATGAGAATTATATAAGGTGACTTGTTACCAAGTATTAAGAATTTTGATTGAATTTTCTATACGATTTATTTTCCCCTATAATTTGTCTAAAATCTGGCAAGGATTCAATGAAATCACAAGTTTGACTAGTGAACTTAGCACAATCCAAGTGCTTTAGGGGTTTTTCAGGATGTTGAATCCATATATGTATTTTTCCGATCTAAATTTTTTAAAATCAGGCAAGGATTCAATGAAATCACAAGTTTGACGAGTGAACTCAGCACAATCTAAGTGCTTCATGGGTTTTTCGGGGTGTTCAATTCATATATGTAGTCAAAAAAACCAGTTTAAACAACACAAATCAAGATTTCGCCACAATTTGTCACCAAATTCTCACCCGAAAATCTATTTTTAATTCAATGATGAGTAATTTTAAAATATCAATGAATTATTTATTTTAGAAGGAATCTTTAATAGAGATGTTTGCTAAATTAATAGGAAAAATTCCTATTGTGGGAAAAGAAATGGTGACTAACTATTTTGTTAACTCAAGTTTTTTAATGTTATATATATATATATAGTCTTTAAGTGTGACTTTTTGGAAAGTTTTCTGATTTATTTTTCGATCTAATGTCTATAATCATGTAGGTATTCATTGAAATCACAAGTTTGATAGATGAACACTTCACAATTGAAGTGCCTCAAGGGTTTTTGAGGGTGTTGAATCCAAATATGTAGTCAAAAACTCAGTTTAAACAACACAACACAAGATTTGGTTACAATTGTTTTCATCGGATTCAAGAACTCTGTGGGAAACTCCAAAAAATTGCACTTGAAGACTATATATATATATATATATTATATATATATATATATATATATATATATATATATATATATATATATATTCAAAAAGAACAAAATTACATTTTGCATATTCTTAAAAATCATTCGATCAAACGAGCTTTATGTGGTACCTAGAATGAAAACGAAAAACACACTACACTTTACTACCCTTCATTTTCTCCACTTTTCGCCAACCACCGGAGCTGGGAGTGGAAGATATAATAGTAATTTGATATTTTGTTACATTTACACGAATTTCTTTATCAAAGTTTGAACTCTCTAATGCATGAATTATTTTAGTGAAGCTTGCATCTATTATGTAGTCTTTTCGATCTACTGTTGGAGATATGATTCTCATGTTACTTTGGATGTTTGAACCATCAAACCTACCTGCTTGGCCCCCGTCTTCTCTATGATTTCTTGAAAGTTATGATCAACAATATTTGTAGCATTCACTCGGTTTTCTTTCTCCTCTGTTGTGGAATCATGGGAATGTGAGAACTACCATCCTTTTTGCTTGTTTCTTTTTTCTTTTGAGATTTTGTTTGCCAGAGAACACGAATTTTGTAAGTGTCTAGTGTGAAGGAAAAGACGACATCTAAATGTCGTATTATCAAAATATAGACTATGGGACCCTTGCATATTATTATGAATTAGAATAATATGATCTCGTAAACTTTTACTAAGATTTAATTCTACACATATCCTGGTAAAGTTGAAGATTCATTTTGTCACTCTATCTGATTCCACATTTAAGAAATTCCCAAAAAAATTATCGATTCCCTCTATGATGCCAAAAATACAAAAAGAAATTATATAACCACCCTAAAATTAGCATAAAAACCTTAGACCTATGGAGTCATAAAAAGAACCGCACTATCACATCCACGTCACCTTTTTAATAACTTTAAAATGCCAGTTATCGAGAGAGGATTCAGGAACCTTTCATGTGGGTGCATTAAACTAGCATTTGCACCAAAGGTTGCAAAGGAAACGCCGTAAGGCATAAATTTTGAGGAACAATCATGACATAGGAATGGGCAAATCTAAATGAAATGTAGAGATGTCGCAGAAATGAAATTGATTTAGGGTGCCTCACACTATTTTTTTATTAATTATTGAATTAATATTGCATATAAATCGTTGTTCATGACTATGAAGCTACCAAGTTGCTCAATGGGAAAGCTATAGCCAAAGGAGAAGAGGTTAGGAGGACACATAAATTGTACATGTGAGTTAATTTGAATTTACTTTAAAATCATAGTAATTTAGTTTCAATTTGAATTTATTGTGCCTCACACTATTCTTTTATTAATTATTGAATTAATATTGCATATAAATCGTTGTTCATGACTATGAAGCTACCAAGTTGCTCAATGGGAAAGCTATAGCGAAAGGAGAGGAGAGGTAGGAGGAACACTATAAATTGTACATGTGAGTTAATTTGAATTTACTTTAACAAGAAAACCAAACAGGCTCTGGGTCAGCTTATTAAGTATATAATCTTCCAGTGATGCTTTTGAAACATACTGAAAATTAGATTACAGAATTCAGTTGTTTTTATTGCCTGTTTGGTTTTCTTGTTAAAGCATTAAATATTAGAATATTTTATCAGGAATATAACAAATGTTTCCACTTTCATGTGGTGAACTATATATATCTTAGTGTGGTTCATTCTTAAAACTTCCTTACAGTGGCTAGTAAAATCCTAGATTATGTTTACTCTACAAAATGCTTATGGAATTAGGTGTGGCTCTCTGACAGTTGTATCTCTGTGTTGGGCACTCATTTACACGTATGTTAAATGCAAAAGTAAAGAGGATGCACGCAAAGTGCTTTATGAAAGCTCTAACAAGAGTGCCACTCTGTGAAAATCAATGATCATAAGATACAAAGTAAATGGACATGCTAGCAAGCCCTTCGATTTTTCCATCAAATGCAACAGCATGGCATCCAACCAAACTTGCCAATGATTCTCAATATTTTTCCCATGCGTGCAAACTTAGCAATTCTGCAAGAAGGCGATAAATTCCATACATACATAATCAAGAGTACGTTTTATTCCAATGTATTTGTATGTTTTTCCCTTATGGACATATATACCATCTATGGAAATATTAAATTTACAAGGAAAGTTTTTTATCACATATATAATAAGGGTGTTGTGGCTTGGACTGCAATAATTGCAGTGCATGGTATAAATGGGAATGGTAAGGAAGCTTGTGAGTTTTCTCCCTAAATGGAATAGCTAGATGTGAAGCTAAACCTTTTTACTTTTGCTACCGACATGTCTGCTTTCAATAGTGCAGGTCTTATGGCTGAAGGTTGGGAATACTTTAACTGTATGAATCAAAAGTATGATATGTGTTCGAGAGCAGAGCACTGTGCATGTCTGGTTGACCTTCTTGGCCGTAGTATAAATTGAACAAGGCACTTAACTTTATCAAAAACATGTCAATCAAACCTAATGTTGGTGTGTGGAGAGCTGTGAAGGTTCCTGCAAAATTCATTTCAATATTGAGATAAGAGAACATGCTACAAAAAACCTTCATGAGTTAGAGCCACTAAATGTTGGAAATTATATTACTTTAGCGAACACATGTGATAGAAAAGAGGTTATATGGTCTAGCTAAAGTGAGGAAAATTATTAAAGACAGGGGTTTGAAAGGGGGGGGTAGAATGCAGCTGGGTTGTGGTTAAGAAAAAAAAATTATACATTTATCAAAGGAGATAAATCACACCCATTATTAAAGACAGGGGTTTGAAAGGGGGCTAGAATGCAACTGGGTTGTGGTTAAGAAAAAAATTATACATTTATCAGAGGAGATAAATCACACCCACAATCACATGAAATTTATAATAAATGTTATAATAATTCAATCATTCAAACTAAACTTAATCAATAAATTGTCCAAAATAAAATAAATCTTTAATCAAAATTATACAAATTATTATTCTTCCTTTCTCTCAATTATTTATATAATAAAATCCAATCAATCATTTAAAATAAATCAAATCAATAAATTTCCAAAATTAAATGCCAACTAATCAAAATTATTTGGGAATATATATGTATAACCCAATAAAAAATAATTCTAATTGATTTAAATATATCTGAAACCACTGAAATTAAAATTAGTATTTATGATTAAGCAGTGGAAATTTTAAGATAATAGGAACACATTTTTTTCACCCAAAGTAAAACTATTTTTTAATAATAAATCAAACATTGAAAATATCAACATTAAAAAATTTCAGCACAGGGAAAAGAAAGAACTGGTAAATGGGAAGATTATATAATTTAATATTTAACTATTCAAATTGATATAATTCATGTTTTATATTAATATTATAAATAAATAAAGAAAAAATATTAATATTAATATTAATCATTTATATATTTTAAGTTTAAATAATTTTTTTTAATAAACTATATAAATCTAATTTTATAGACATGTTAAATAAAATAAAAAAAACAAGCTAAAAAGAAACCCTACTTTTCCTAAACATCTTACTTCAAAAAAAAACCAGCAACACAACCAAATCGAATGAAAAACATAGAATTAATTAGCGGGCCATGCTTTATACATAAGATGTGGCATGGGAGATGTTAGTTGACAATATTGAGAAGTTGTAATAAGAACTTGGGGGTAAATCACATGTAGCTTTTGATTTAGGCGGAAGTTCTTATTACAACTATTATGGATCATAGAAGCCTCAATTCAATAATATTGAGAAGCTTAAAGTCTAACATCCTCATTGGCATTTGCCAGGTGTGTAATGGAAAGTTTTATGGAAAGTTTGGTCTCAGTGGACCTTAACCATCCTCATCAATAAAACATGAACTCAAAAATTTGCATTTCATTGTATATCTTTAATTTTAAATTGAAAATCATAGGTTGAACTATCTCAGTGAAAAAAAAAAAAAAAAAAAAAAAAAAAAAAAAAAAAAAAAAAAAAAAATATATATACATATAGTATAATATATAATATATATATATATGTTATTATTATTTTATAATATATTAGATATATTATATTTAGTATTGATATTTATAATGTATATTTCACATTCATTTAAATATTATTTTTTTTTTTCACCCAAATTTATTTTTATAATTATATATTAATCTATAATTTTATTTAAAAAATGTGTTTTTCATCCAATATAATAAATATAAAATAGTAAATTTTTAATTGAAATTAACTCGTTATAATTATAAGTAATAAAAATGTTTTTTTTTCCCATCAAATATAATAAATTAAAATTTACATATAAAATTGTAAATTTTAATTGAATTAATCCATTATAATTAGAAGTTATAAAAATGTTTTTTTTCATCAAATCAAATAAAATAAATATAAAATTGTAAATTTTAATTCAAATTAATCCATTATATTATAATAATTGATTGTTTAAGGTACAAGCTGAACTGACAGATGTAACCAACACAACACAACACAACAATGACATTGACAGATGTAATGACAAAAGGGTAAACTGGCATGACTAATTATTGCTTGCAATTGCCCTTGCCCCAAAAAGTGCAAAACATACCAATAGGGTGTTTTTTAAATTGGACAAGGAACGCATTTGTACATTGGTTTTGGTTTCCAAGTGTGCTCTGGTTTTAGTTTCCAAGTGTGAGAGTGAGAACTTAATGGATGTTTTTTAAATTAGAAAAATTCTAAAGATTTTTTAAATTGGACAATGAACCCATTTGTACATTGATTTCCAATTAATGAATATTTTGAAGCACACATCTTTGAAACACACATCACATTTGGAAACAAATGTGAGATCTTAATGGATATTTTGAACACATGAGAAAGTTAAAAGTTCTCTTGGTATAAATATACGTGATTCTTAGTATAAATATACTTCATAAAAATGCAAGTTTTCTTGTGTATGAAAATCTCATTCAAATACATGGGAAGTGCGCGGTCCTCTCCAATTGGACTAATTTTTAATAATTAAGAAATGGGAATCAAACAACCAAAACCATCAATGCTCCGCAATTGGAGAATCTTTAATGATTAAAAAATGCTAATCAATTTAACAGCATCAAAACAATAGCGAAGACCGATTTTGGACAAATAATTTGCAGGTTCAAGGGGAAGGTTACCTAGTTCATTCATGCATTCTATATTCTTTTCTAGTAGTCTTTTTCTTTCCTACACTAATTCCAATGTTCAACAATGAACGTCTGCAATAATCTTTCCTTCTGGCTGAACAGAGACTTGGCTTTATATTGTTTCAAGGGATTATCAATTGTTGTCTCCTCTACCTTTACAATGCAATTCCTCCACTGCCCAACAATGCCATCTACGAGGCAAGAATTTTCACAGAGGTCGATCAATCCAGCATCACAACTTACTTGCCCAGAAGCAATAAGGAATAAGTTGTGCTTTATGACTTACAAAAAGTGGTTCAGCTTTAGCTTTCCGGTGAGTCTGCAGAACATAGAAAAGAACAAAAGAACAAGAAGACATTTTACAGGAAAGCATGAAAATAAGCAGAGGGGTACCAATACCATATAAAACCCTTTCATAGAGTACTGAGAACATGTGTTTGAAGGCAAAATCCAGAAAGTGTAACATATCTGGAAATGCCAATGCAAAACATGAGGAAAAAAGTTCTATAGTTTTGGTTTCCAATGAATTGTGAACTTTTGGGGGAAAGTATGTACCCCATAAAGAAATTTAGGTATAACTTAGAACAATCTAATTGTAAGAGAAACGTATCTAGCTACTACCAGATGAAAACCAACATGAAATGATGATTCAAGCATTACAAAGTTAAATCCTAGTTTTCAAAATACATCCTGTATTAACTGCATGTGGGCATCAGACTGTTTTTGAAGTTTGGCACTTTAATCAAGTCAATTTCTCTAGATCAAGTGGCTATTAATATCAAGTCAATTTCTGCAAATCAATTGGCTATTAATATTACGTCAATTTGAATGATCAAGTAAATAAAAGTGCATCACTTCGCCACTCAGATTAAGATATAGCAAAGCTTCCACTCGCAAAATAAAGATGTCTCTCAAGTTTGTCAAAACACAACATTTGGCCATGCAAGATTGCCTCCACTGATAAACTGGTGCAACAACTTCATGAAAAGAAATATGTGAAATCAACCATGTCAACTGACTTGGGCATGTTACCAAATGGCCAGAACAATTACATAGAACAGTATGTTCTCCAAACATTCTTATAATAAGATTATATCACATGCCAAGCCAGGTTGAAAATGTAGGTGCTTAATAAGCATGGAATTATGTCTAAGCCCTGTCTTCTAAGTCATGTTGACAACGTGGGTGCCTCATAAACATAAAAAAACATACAGTTATGAACCCTTGGCTTGCCTCAGTCGTGATGAGAACGTGGGTTGGTCCCTGCCACCATGTTTGGGAATACATCAAAATATGGAAAGCATAATTATGAAACCGATAAGTTACAACCTAGACCAAGGCAGATAAAGTCTTGGGATAGAGCATTGACATTTCTGTCTACTCTTAGAAATATTTTGTTGCAAGGAGATAATCTTTGTCTGGAAGGAGATATCTCTGTAAGAGAGAAAATAAACAAGGAAATGACCCTACATACTGCTCTCTAAGGCATAAACTCTATAAAATTGTTCCATGCAAAAAACTAAGGCTAAAATACAAATCTTCCATACAAAGAACATGCACAAGAAAAAACTACTGTATGCAGAGTCCAGACTTATATTTCAAATACTGAATATTACACAATATTGTTCCATGCAGAAGGATATGTATATATTTAAGCATTATATATTCACACTCCAATAAAAAAGATGGGGTAACCATACAATAAAACCGATCTTGTCTATGAAAAACGGGATCACCATTACCCATAAGATCTACAGCACCCTGTAGATGTCATGAGAAGTTTCCAGAACAAGGAACTGTGTTGACAACACAGTTATAAAATAAACTTCATGGGCTAGTGACAGAGTCAACAAAAAAAAAGCAATAACAGAGATATTTCCAAGAATAGATAATAGATTCTAAAATTTTAAAGAAATGTAGTAGATTATCCATATTCTCTCTAAATGATCAGGGTATCAATTTTGAAATAACAACAAATTGCCCATACATGAGGGCTGATTGCTAATTATTGGAAGAGGGATACCTCTGATATTAAGATGCTTTTGACTGTATTCAAGGAGGAGAAACCCAAATTGCCAGCGCTAATATCCCAAAGGAAAAAAGAAATAGTACAAGATGAAATGGAAAATATTTATTTGATAGATTAGAAGACAAATGTTCTGGATGAAATATTAATGGGGTAAAGAGGCAAATCACCTCATAATACAAAAAAGCGCAGTAAGAAAGAACTAACAGGCAAATCGGCTAGGAATATAACATAGAGTGATCTCATATGATTTTCAACGTAAAAGATCTAATAAACAATCATAGCAAAAACCTTCTTTTGGTGGAAAAACAGTTCCACCACAAATAAATAAAAACACTCTCCATATACACAATACACACAGGGGTTCTAAATAAATCCTTTGGACCTTGTACAAACGGGAATAATTTACTTTATAACAAATAAATAATTGAAACTCATAGTGGCTTCCTATTCATGGAAGGACCAATATAACAGAAAGCCATCGTCATGATGATACTTTTACATCTCTGACTTTGTTCCAGACAGATGTGAAGACAATTGATGAGAAGTTGCCATGCTGAACAACAACAACAGCAACATAATATTTAGTAATTAGAAAGATCTATATCTAGAACTATATAGACTGAGCAGCTATTCTGAAGCCCAATTCACTCAACAACAATGGTGCTACTTTTATTTTCAAAACTTTTTTAGGGACAAAACCAGTAGATCCATGTAACCATCATCACAAATATAACCTCTACTACTGTGCACTGCAAAAACAGAGGGTGGAAACTGCTATTAGTGAAAATTTCCAATGGATGTTTGGCTTGTTATATCTTGTTGAATTACAAAATGGTGGGACTAGCCTGAATTCAGCATCCTGGATTTGTGGTCCATAGTTTTCTGTTATGAAATTTCCTAGCCCATTAGGATTTGGGAATCATATTCCTTGAGAGCTGATGGATTTTGATTAAATTGAGTGGTAACACTTGCTTTGATACTGCAGCAAGAAAAGCATCTTTACAGTCTACAGTTCATTCTCAACCATTTGATTGCATCCTTTGGTGTATCTGTGTCTTTCTATGTTCTCTTCAGTTCCTCTACCTTCTAGTTTCTATATGAATAATATACACATCGGATCTATTAAGCTAAGTGTCAGCTTTGTCTTTTAATTGGCAATGGTTTCAAGAGTAAATCTGATTCTAGGTTTGGATTAATGAGTTTCACTGGTTAATGAATCTTATCGCATTTGACAGCTTTGTCTTTATCTGTATTTTCTATAATTGATCTGAGTAGAACAATGCAATCACATATCTCAGATTAGATTCGTCCAATCTAAAACCTATAGGATATAAGTTAATCAAATTTTGGAAGAGTCAACAAAATTTCAGAAAATAGCAGTAGGTCAATGGCATAAAAAGACATCCAACTAATTTAATTCTGAAAACACTAAAGGTTAGAGTCACAGTTATTACCTTGTTTGCCAATTTCATTTCCTCTCTTGGTATCGAGTAAGTGGTTTACAATAAATTAATGAACTTCATAATAATAACTGAGGAAATCTTATGTGGATTAATAATTAACTAGTTTGTTTTATTCCGTTTAAAGTAGGCATAAGCTAGAAAGTGAACCCACCTCCAAAGGCTCCAATAAGAAGTGCTTCTACCCGGTCCAGAGACTTCTTCTTGCATGATCTGCAATATTCTCTCTTTGTTGACTCATATACAAAATAATAAGATGTACTGTAGGGAACCATACCAATTATAGTGGGTACAAGGCCTGCATATAAAGCTCCTGGACCTTCTTCCTGTGATATTTTCCTTAGAGCGTGCCTGATGCTATGATACACTCCAGGATTAACAGTGAAACGGTCCTGATTTGCAAGATAAGAACGAAATTACCTTTACTGAGTTGACTCACAAATTGCCAAAGAAATTCCTGCTTGAGTATGCAATATATCAAAGGGGACACCACACCTCAACCAAGCAAAGCACAAAGGTCCAGATTGTACATCGTGTACACTCAGCAGATGGGTACAATGTAAAAACTGAGTGCCATGTCACCCCTGCAATAATCAGCAAACAAAGAATGTGACCAACTCTTAAGAATGGGAAATTTTAATCAATTCAATCGATTCTCAGAGGTTTAAAGCAATTGTGTGATCATTATAACAGACCTGTACATGTAGATGTCCTTTTCATGGTTAAATTGTTGTTTGCAAAGATAGCAAGCCTCGCACTTTGTTTTCTCTGGATACAATCAGATCAGACCATATGATATATATGCATTGATGCAGATGAGGACTTCCGATTGATCGTTAATGAGGTGCCTCTGGGGGCAAATTTCACAATGATTTCTGATTCCTATCACAGCGGAGGCCTAATTGATAAAGAGAAGGAGCAAATCGGACCTATTCATGGCACTTATAGATCATTAGCAGGCCCAGAAAGGTCTGTTCATGGAACTTATAGATCATTAGCAGGGCCAGAAAGGCCACGCCGGCATTTTTCAAAGGACAAATTCGTACCATTGGACTTGTTATTGGAAATCTTAAGAGAAAGAACCAGCGAGCCCGAAACCGAGTCTGATAAAATTAAAAGCGCTCTATTTCATCTTTTTGTTGAAAGGGCAGACTCCAGAGTTCACGGGCTTGCCAACACTGGGATTTCTGTACTGGAAGTGCATATGAAAGGTCGCCACCTAGAATATCATCACGAAGGGCTGCAGTAGGGGAAGCAGAGTATACATCCGGATATGGGTATTCTATTTAGTGGATGCCAAACTGACGAGACATCAGCCGATGCCTGCCCTACAAGGGATTATAATAAAGCATATGGAGCATTTAGTAACGCCATTCAAACAATCCTGGAACAACATGGGAAGGCCCCCATTGGCAACAGGGAATTGGCTTTGGGTGCAAGAAAATTGCTTGTGGAACAAGGGTACTCGCAGCATCCATGTCTATACTCCAGTGACATGAATACCGATGCCCCTTTCCTGCACTAGAAATCCAAGAAGCGACCAACTCTCACAGCATCCACAGTAACCATATTCATAAATAAGTGTCAGCATTCATACCATAGAAATGAATTTTGTTGACGATGTCATGCGTGATGTTAATACTATTTGCAATATCAGTTATCTTAAATATACGATGGGTCATGCTTTGTATCTCGGTTTATTTAATTTAACTTGAGAGTGCGATAAAATTATGGCATATTTTCTCATATTGCTTAGAAATGGGCGGACCAATGCATAAGCATTGGAACTGTTATCCATTAACAGGTTGGATTTCAACCAGCCGTGTGCATGGCGATACCGATTCCAGAGAGGTTTTGATAAGTACAACAAGGTCAAGTTGAATGAATATTCATTCATGATCCTTGTTTCCAACCTGCAGTGTAGGTAGTTTTGAAACTAAAAGTGAGATCTAGTTAAAAAAAATCGAAACAGAAATAAACATAACAGGGCTTTCACAGTACACAATGAATCTAACTTTTATTCATCCGACTTCAGCTAAACAGAGATACAATTAGTGAAACAGATCCCTCCTAAAACTCTACAGCGTAAACGACCCTACATTTAGTCAATAACCTACAACCTACACACGGACTACAACAGCACTGTACATGTGCGCTGGATTCATCTGATGTGCTGCCTATTATTACAGAAAGCCCTAAATTGCTAATTAAAATCCCCCAAATATTCAGGTATATTTTCTGCAAGACTGACACCTAGTACATTAAAGTTTTAAACCTGTTTTGCAAAAGTCGAACTCGATTCTTGGTAACGTCACCCCTGCAATAATCAGCAAACAGAGAATGTGACCAACTCTTAAGAATGGGAAATTTTAATCAATTCAATCGATTCTCAGAGGTTTAAAGCAATCGTGTGATCATTATAACAGACCTGTACATGTAGATGTCCTTTCCATGGTTAAATTGCCGTTTGCAAAGATAGAAAGCCCTGAGAAAATGGGCAACAGGAAACGCTGGAACATTTGAATAGCTCTGAACTGGCGATGCCACATCCCATATTTCATGTTCATCTTGCTTTTGAAGAGGGTATTGCACAATTTCACACTCTATACGGCGATGAGTATGCGGGTTGTTTGTGCTCACATTTGAATCACGGGATATAACACAAGTATAGCTCCGAACTGGCGATGCTCCATTCCTGTTTGATGGGTGGATTCTGTAAATCCATGGGGAGAACAAATCGGTATTGTCTCGCTTTGCTGTTTGGAAGAACTCAACTAAACCCAGACGAACCACATTGCGCTCAACAGCATTCGGCTCTGGGAATCCGTTCCCTGCCGGCGTCGAGAGGTCGTTCGAAAAAGCCGTGGATTGCAAGGATTGACATCGCAGATAATTGAATCTGAAACCTCAGCAAACAATCTGAAACCTCTGCGTTTGCCGTGAAACACAGACGAGGACTTGAGCAAGATTGGGACCGATACATTCAAGCAAGCGTTGGGAAGGAAGCAGTTGATGTTGTGATGTTGTGGTGAAGCGCTTTGATCGACATTACAGAGCCCGGATAGTTGAACCGTCTCAATCGGATGGCTGAAATAATTTTAATCGTCTAACAACAAAATCAAGCGCTCACAAATGGACCGGTAAGCATAAAGGAAAGTTAATTTCATAGGGAAACGCCTTACGGCGTAATAATAATAAAATTGTTCTATTTAAAACAATAAAGTGTGAATAAGAAATTATTTTTATTTTTCAATTTATTATTTTCATAATTACATCATTTTAATTAATTTTCTAATTATGTAATTAAATAATTCCGTAAAATTCTATTATCTTTACATGTAGTGAAATTTTTTGAACTAGATATAAAAGAGAAGAGTTTTATAGGATTAGATTTTCTACCCCTACAATGCAAAATTACAAATAACAAAATACCTCAAATTGCATAGATTTTGCAATATATGTTTAATTAATTAATATAACTAGTTAGTTAATTAATGTATTTAGTTAACTAACTATATGGTAAGGTTAGTGCCAATTATTTCCATAAGGGTATTTCTAGTTTCAATGAGGAGCCTATTTAATAATTAAACTAAGTGGTTAGCTATGTGGCCTTGTTACTGTTTCATTTTTATTTCAGCAATTTTTATAGTATTGAGAGATACTATTAAATTTAATATGGAGGAGATATTATCCCATTAAAGTTAAATAATTTTATATTAAAAATTAATTAAAAAACATATTAAATTTATTTAGATGTTATGAAATCACTATATTATTTCCATTCAAAGGTTCCTCGAATCATAAACATCTGTGCCAATTAATCACACATATTCCTCGTACTTATCTTCTATCCCTCAGACTAAATGTTTTGCAAATTTTCCACCATGTTCCAAGGTATAATTAAACTCATGATACCACCTTTCACAACAAAAAGCATTGTGGAACTTTGAGATTTGGTCCTATTGTCAATTAAACACACCACCTATAGATCTTAAGTCAAATATACTACCACTATCACACAGTCCTATTTTTGAGATTTTCTCCACTGTGATTTGAACACATCAACTTCAAATATCCAGTCAAATGTACTACCCCACGTAGACCCTAGCAACATCTTACCTTTCAATGTTTGTTGACTCACTCCCTTAAACTACAAGTAATCAACAAACTACGAACAATTTCAATCTTTCCTTGAGGCATCCAATATTTTTATGACACCAATAAGTTTAAAAAATAGCAGTATTATTCTTTTTATTTATAGCATAAATCTTTTTTGAAATATAATTGTATTCATTTTATCTTAGTTACAATAACCTCTGCTATCAATTGCTTTTTGCGTAACAGGCAGGTACTAAGTTGCATATTTTTGTTATGAGTATTTTTTGAAAAAAGTGAAGCAATCAATGGAGAATCATAAATTTTGGGGAAGAAGATGACAAAATTATAGACAAATGGGGGATGGAAATGAGTGTTTTGGAAAAGGAGAAACATGTTAAGAATTTTTGTTTTTGTGAAATGATTTATGATTCGTTGTCAAAATTAGTTTTGTAACCATTTTTTGATGTTGCGGGGATTTCTCAAAAAAATATGATGTTTTTTATAAGTTTTATAGAGTGATGTTGGGTTTGATGCTTCCACAGTACCTAATGTCATGCATATTCGAAGATTCTCATCCATTGTATTGACATCCTCCATTTGAACCACCTTAGATCGTTAGTGGTGTGCACCAACCTAAGACTACAATGTGCACCACCACTAGGGTCTAAGGGTTAGTACCTCTCATGATCTCTCATTGTCGTTGATGGGTGTGGTTAAGGTGTAGTGCCCTTATAGAGGTTGAGTGTGTTGAGGTTTGTAGAACGTATACAACATTTGGCATATTGAGTTCTAGCTATGAACACCAACTTCCACTGCGCACACCTCAATAACTCACACACATCAACAATATACACACTTGAGTGCTTTATGTGCACTCTCAATGTTTTCACTTTTATCAGAACCATGATCATGCACATTTGTGTCAACAAAATGCATCATGCTAAAAGGTAAATAGTCACCAATGCTCACATCACCAAACCTTTTGAACAACTAAGCAAACCTTTTTATCATTGATATGTATGGTCCTATGTATAAAATGTACCAGAAATTGCCCCTAAAGGTGCAAAGGTACACCGGAGGAATGGAAGATTTGGGAAGAGCATCTCACCATGAACAAAGCTCACTATTGAATGCATGTGCATAAGGTTTGCCAAAATCTCCAATGCAAGTGCCACGAGGCAAGCCCACTATTCACAACCTATACATGGGCACAAAGTGTTGATATACCTTGCCACAGGTGTATCACTTCCGACTAATTGTTTTTTCTTCACCACATGGTGTCGTCAAGGATGGATTTCTGCTAGGGCACAAGAGTGATCTTCATCAAGGTCATAGAGCCCAACGACTCGTTCCCCATATTGCAATAATGGGTCCTCGTGCGAGATTCCACTAGTCTGATCGACACTACTTCGGGGTTATGGACTAGTATCCTAGAATCGAAGGGGAGGTATGTGATTACTTTGATTTGGTCAGGAATGCACATGCCAGTGGTGTTAAGGTTTTCATGCCCATACTTGTTGGCTTTGACGATATTGAAGTCTCTGAGGGAGTTGAAAGAAGATATGGTGATGAGCCCCAATTTTGGTACAATTTGGGCTCATTTTGGCCTACTTTACTTGCTCAAACCATTCATATTTATTTGCTTATGCATGCATTTCTTAGTTTATTCATGTTGTTTGTAGGAGGAAGGTTAGACACTTTATCTACGTGACTAATGCATTGTGATTCCAAGTTTTGGCATTAAAAAGGGGAGCAAGAGACAACGCAAAAGGGATAAGGAGACAATGAGGTGGCACTGCTGATTTTGTGGAGAGATGTCCACGGTATTGGGACATTCCTCGTGATTCCCACCAAGAACTCCAAGCTCAAATCAATCTCCCCTCCGAGCTCCAGAAGCAGCCAGCTGTCCTACAGGAACAACAGTCATAAACTGTTCTACCAGAACAGCAGTTCTGACTGCCTCACAAATCCGCGGTTAAACTTCAGTTGGACAGCCGAGCTCCTAGAATCAAGGCTACTTGGCGGATCATCACTTTTTGTATAAATATGGAGGCCTTAGCCTTAGATAGTTTGTTGAATCTCTCGGTTTATCATTATAATTTTGAAGCAGTCCAGTTTCGTTATTTTGCTGTAAGCCAATTTGGCATGACTTCGAATTATGAATAAAGAAGATAGTTTGTGATCTATTCCTGAGTTTTATTAGGAGACTATAGCTCTCAGGTTAGGGCCCAACCTGAGAGCCATAGATATCCTCTGTTGTAGTGTTGTTTCCATTTCATTTCCAGCACTTTGAGTTTCGTTTACACATGCAATTCGAATGACAGTTTGATAATTTGATTCTCTTCTGAGTTAGATAGATTTTGCTTATGGTACGATTGATTCCACTTGCTTAGTGTAGCAGAGAATACATAACATCCATTGGAGCTCCAGCAAAAACGGTTGTGAAGGCTCACTGCCATCTCTTTTGAAGATTGGGGTGCAGCCCATAGCAGACCACCAAAAACACGCATTAATTTGTTTGATACAGTTATGGTTTAGATTTAGATGCTTCCTTGTCATTTACACTCATCACATATCTCTTCATCACAACCCCATACGTATTTCTCCTTGCGTTTTGGGATTACTGTTCAAAGAAATCATTGCACACTTAATGTAGGTTGATGCATTTCTGGTTTGGTAAACAATTTTGATCATTTGTTTCATTTACACTCTCCTCCTTCTCGTTTCATTGCCATCCTTTCCATTTTGACCCTGCATACAACCACGTTTCCTTGACCTACACTGCATTCTGTCCTTTCCTAAAAAGTCTCCCACTCCTCACGTAGCTTCATTCCTTGACCTTTCACATCCATCACTCCAACACAATCCCTACACTCGTTTCCCATCTCATCCTTCCACTCCTGAGCCATCACCAGCCTGATCCCTACCTCACACATCCCTTCCTACCCGTCCATCACCTTTCCCTCACTTTAATCCTTCACGGTAGACCATCCTGTAGCAGTTTAGAGACATCCTATAGAAAACCCTGAGTATCCTGTAGGATCCCCTGCAGACATCCTGTAGGAGGTCATTCACGCGGTTGCCGAGCTTCTGAACGTGGAAAAACTCTATGGATGAATGCCAAGGGTCCATAGGGACCTCACCTAGCCTCCCCAACTTGTCCCACGCTTTCCTTCCTTCTCCATCCAATCTGCACAACCAAACCCTAATAAGTACAAAATCACAATCATTCCACCTACTTAATGAAAAAGTACAAAAACATGTATTTTATAATGCCAGTAGTTTAGATCCATGCATTTCCACTTATTAGATGTAGTAGCAGCATTGGTAGAAGTCTTACTCATCTTCATTGCTTTATAGAGATTAGACTAGTTAAATTAGGGTTTCCTAGGTTTACATGCTTTGATTTACTTTTAGTTCATCTTTGTCAAATAGCTTAGTCTCCTTTGAGCTAGCTTTCGTCCATCATTGATAAAGCTTCTTCTTTGAGCCTATAGAAGTTGGCTTGAGCCCTAGCGGACTTGTGCCAGCTGACCAAGTGACAGCTGCGACAAGAGCTAGCACTTGTGCATATAGCACCGTCGCTTCCAAGTTTGTACGAACAACCGGGTTGATAAAATGAGAGACAGGAAGCCTCAGGACTTGTAGCATTATTGCTACAATACTGGAGCTCACCAGCATCCAATAGCAATTTGAATATGATCGAGTACAAAAGTGAACTTGCATCAAGATATTTGCATGGATAGATGGATAAACCAACATTGTGTAATGTACAAATGTGTAGAGATTATATAGCATATGCAGACGATAGAATGATAAGAGACATGCAAGAAACTAATGAGAGGTGCCAATAGGGACCTTACATTGGTGTGACTAGCATGAAATGTAGGAGAAGAACCTACAAATGGAAGAACAAGAATAGACAAGACACCACAAGACAGAAGGTAGAGATGGTGGTCCAAATTTGGTATTTGAGAAAAATCAAATAGTTTAGGAAGAATTTTTATAACTTTTATTTAAGTGTTTGTTAAAAGAATTTACTAATTTTTTATAGACCCTAAACCATAAAAATAAAACCCTAAACCCTAAACACAAAAACATAAACCCTCAACCCCAAAATGTAAACCCTAAACCCCAAACCCCAAACCCTAAACCGTAAACCCTAGACCCTAACCATTTTATAACATTTTAAAAATTGTTTTGTAACGTTTATTTAAGTGTTTACTAAAATCGTTTAGTAAGATGATGTAGAACCTAAACAATAAACAATAAACCTAAACCCAAACCCCAAACATTACACCCTAAACCCTAAACCCTAAACCTTAAACCCTAAACCCTAAACCTTAAACCCTAAGCCCCAAACTGTGAACATTAAACCCTAAACCCTAAGCATTTTATAACATTTTAAAAGATTTTTGTGATTTTTATTTAAGTGTTTATTAAAATATTTTACTAAAGTGTTATAAACCCTCAACCCTAAACTGTAAACCACATACCCTAAACCATAAACCCTAAACCCTCAATGCTAAACGCTAAGCCCTAATAATTTCATAACATTTTAAAAAACATATTGTAACATCTATTTAAGTGATTATTAAAATCATTTACCAAACCCCAAACCATAAACCCTAAACTCTAAATCGTAAACATTTTATATCATCTTAAGAAAATTTCTAACTTTTATTTAGGTGTTTATTTGGAGGATTTATTAGGTCTTATAAACCGTGGACTCTTAACCCTAAACCCTAAGCAATTTATAACATTTTAAAAAGTGTTCTTTAACTTTTATTTAAGTGTTTATTATAATAATTTACTAAAGTGTGATAAACCCTAAACCCTAAGAATTTTATAGCATTCTAAAAAATGTTTTGTAACTTTTACTTAATTTTTTATCAAACTAATTTACGAAGGTGTTATAAACCCTAAACAAATAAAACTAAACCCTAAACTATAAACCCTAAACTGAAAAATCTAAACACGAAATGATAAACCCTAAGCCTTTTATAACATTTCAAAAAGTGTTTTGTAACTTTCATTTAAGTGTTTATTAAAACAATTTACTAAAGTGTAATAAACCCTAAACCCTATACCCTAAACCCCAAACCAAAAACCGTAAACCCTATACCTTATACCCTAAAACCTAAACGCTAATCATTTCATAACATTTTAAAAAGTGTTTTGGAACTCTTTTTACGTGTTTATTAAAAGAATTTACTAAAGTGTTATAAACTTTAAACACTAATCCCTAAAACTTGAACCCCAATTAAATTATAACATTTTAAAGAGTGTTTTGTAACTTTTATTTAAGTGTATATTAAAAACATCTACTAAATTATTATAAACCCTAAACCCTAAATGCTAAAGCCGAAGAATTTTATAACATTTTAAAAACTATTTGTAACTTTAATTTAAGTGCTTAATAAAAGAATTTACTAAAATGTTATAAACCCTAAACCCTAAACCCCCAAACCCTAATCCATAAACCATAAAACCCAATAATTTTATCAGTATCTATAATAAGGGAAGATCACGCCTCAGTATGTGAGTGTAGGAGGGAGAAAATCGTGATACATGAGATACCCCGACCTTTGTTTTTCCACCCTTCTTCATAAACCTTTTGAATTTTATTTATTTTTCTTCATAACTCCTCGAGGCTCCATGGGATGAATGCATTATGTGTACTATGTAGCAGTGGATACCCGTTTAACGTGGGGTGGTTCATCCCTACACCCTAAACCTTAAACACTAAACCCTTAAACCCAAAATCATAAACACTAAACTCTAAGCATTTTATAACATTTTAAAAAGTGTTTTGTAACATTTATTTAGGTGTTTATTAAAACAATTACCAAGTTGTTATAAATGTGAAAACACGACCCATAAACCCTAAACCCTAAACCCTAAACCCTAAACCAAAAAAATTAAAACTTAAACCCTAAGCATTTTATAAAGTGTTATTAACGCTAAATGGTTAACCTAAACCCTAAACCCCAAACCCTAAATCCTAAACCCTAAATTCTAAACCCTAAACCCTAGGCATTTTATAACAATTTTGAAAATGTTCTGTAACTTTTATTTAATTGTTTACTAAAAACATTTAATAAAGTGCTATAAATCCTAAACCCTAACCTCTAAAGCATAAACCCTTAACCCTAAACACTAAAGTGTCAACCCTAAACCCTAAGTATTTTATAACATTTTAAAAAGTGTTTTGTAAATTTTATTTAAATGTTTATTAAAACCATTTACTAAAGTGTTATAATTCCTAAACCCTAAACTCTAAACACTAAACACTTGACTTAGAATATAATGTATATAGAATATTTTGACTAAAGAATGATTTATTGGTTTTATTATAACTATTGTGACCATATAATTAAATGGATGGAAAACTGCTACAACCATTACTCTATGATAAGAATCAAAGCACTAACTCCATTATACATATTGCATTAAAAAATTCGTAAAAATTAATTATGGGAATCCTTTAATTGGAAATAGTTCTTCTTACATTACCATGGATTAGAAATACCACATGCCCAATTTGACGTGTTGATATGCCATCTTCTTAAATTAATTACTGTGAGATAACTTCATTAATATAGTATATTTAGCTTGAAAATAAATCTTATCATTGATATGTAAATATTACCATGAATATTCCAACATATTCAGTGGGTTCAGAAATCTTATCATTGACATGTCAATATTACCAAGAATATTCCAACATATTCCATGGGTTCAAAAATCTTATGATTGATATGTCAATATTACCATGAATATTCGAACATATTCCATGGGGTTTAA
>APFE030135157.1:0-32609 GCA_000404065.3 Pinus taeda
AGAGAGACAAGGTCACTGCTGTAGGGGTCAGCTTCACAATTTCAACTGAAGCTATAGCAACAACCACATGGATACCAACTGTTGAGAAACGTGGTTTAAGAGTCTGGACTTGGATGTCAAAAATTACAAACGCTTCCTCAAAGGTCACTACAAAGACACCATTAAGAAAGTTTTTTCTTTTGGACAACTCCTTAGGAAGTTTGCCCCATTGATGAGGATCATTATGAAGTATTTTACATGTGAGGGAAGATTTTTGAGAGTGTACATGTATCATGTTAGTTTGCTCATGCAATTCACAGGGGTAAAACCACTTAACTATCCTACTACCTCTACAAGAGCTTGGCTAAAATGGTAGAGAAGGTGCAACATAGAAAAAGTGATCATCAAACCAGCCATTTTCACCATGCCCTCATCAAAATAATTACATTGCATTAGCTTTCACAAATGAACATCACTTGGGAAACATTCATTCAGTCAAATGTCTTTTTGTCTTCTACTAGTCAGTCTACTAGCCAAAGTATACCATCTGCACCATCCAAGCATATGGAGATTGGCTCATCTAGTAGAACTGCAATCAAGAGGATGCCTAGGGCTGAGGTGACTCAAACATATCAGAAAGGAAGGAGGCTTGTGTTTTCTCCAAACATTGGGGAAGTGGCCAAGCCTACATCAACAAAACAAGGATCACCATCACAACGTGAGACAACTTTGCAAGATGAGGAGCCATTCCATATTGACACTAATATAGTAGACTTGAAGATTAATGAAGAGCATAAGACAGTAGAGCAGGTCATCATGGAGAAATATGCTAAGATCAAAGAGCTTAAGGACAACTTGTCTAAGGCCAATTTTATGATTTCATTCCTAGAACAGAAGAATAATAAATTGAAGGTAATCAACTACTCTTGAATAAGCATAAGTTTGATGTCAACAAGGAATATGTAAAGGGAAAAGCAGTAGTTGACATAGATGATTCAGATAAGAATCAAGAGCAGGTGAAAAGGAAGAGGCCAAGGACTAGAGGCCTCAGAAGGGCACTACAACAACAAAGAGAATAATCTCCGCCAAAAGAGCAAATGTCTTCAGTTGAGCTAATTGCAGTTGAAATCAATCAAAATAGGGAGTTTTGGCTTGACAAAGTAAATTTCCATTTGGAGAAGCTCCTTAAGAGGGCCAACAAAGACAAAAAATTGCAAAGACACTTGGCTGCTCATTACTATACAAGGAACCAAGTCTCCAAAGTCAAGATCAAGCATTTGAAAGAAAGACTCAAGGAAACCCTAATCAAGCAAAAAGAGAAGGTTAAGTTGGATTTGCTTGTTGATGCTTACCTCATAGCATAGCATACCATCTTAGGTCTTCATGGAGCAACTCTGGACCAATTCTGAAGAAATTTTGGTTTTTGTGAGTTTTTGGCAATTTTTAGACAACGACTAGGTCAAAAACGCAGCGTGCCCCACACTGCGCTTTTGATGGGGAGCTCCAAATTACAATTGTCTTGCATATTTGGATTTTTCATTAGTTGTACATCACTTCTAGCCCCTGAGAGTAAAATTTCACCAGGTTCTGATAGGTGGAAAGGGCCAAAAACCACTCAAAAATCACCTCTCTGCCCTCTTTTTGAAGAGCTCGTTGCGTTTTTGTATTACCTCTAGGAGAATGAAGTTTTGGAGGGCTAGGAGCATCCTTTTTAGTCCTTGAGGATTATATCATGTAGAAGTCATCCAGAGCTATCTCCAGCATCTTTCAGATCATGATTTGGACCTCAAGAAGGCCTCCAAAAGTCACTTCTACCAATTTCGTTGCACTTTCTCTTGACATGTCGCGCTTTTGCCTAAAACTCACGTTCCTAGTTTCAAGTTTTCATGATGTAATTACTAGTCTTTGATGTAATTATGATGTAGTAAGAGGTAAATAATATTGTTCGAGTTATTTTCGTGTAAATTTAGGCCTCATTTATGAGGAGCAGTTCAGTCAAAGTTCAAAAGGAGGATTTGTTTTAACCTCCCTAGACATTAGGGTTTTGTTGAGAACTTCATGAAATCAGTTCCTAAACTAAAGGATGCGACCCTGAGAGAGGGGAAAATTGTTTATATGTATCTAGTTTTCAGTGATAGAACAGGTTGGACATCAGTGAGTAGAACTCTTGGAGTTTGTACTTCATCACTTTTGTAGAAAATCAAAGGACATTTACAGCTATTATTCAGGAATTCTTGTGTTGTGAGTTTGTGATAATTTTTTCTCTATTATAGTTTTATATGAATGATAAATCCATCTTCTTTCCATGTCTATTCTTTTCAATGATTTTACTAAGAGGTTTTAAATGGAATTCTTAGTTTTAAGCTCTGTTTTGTTAGGAACTTCATGTTTATGTCACTTGTCTTCTGATAAATGAATTCATGCTTGCCATTCTCATTTTGATATCTGCTTTTCCACCTTACACTACATCAAAAAAACTATAAAGTATCACAAAGGCATACCTACCCTACTCCTTTATATCTCTTGCAGATGAAACCCTTAATCTTTTGACCTAGTTCCCCAATTCTCACTCTTGATCTAGAAAACCCCAAAAATTTCTAAAACCCTTGAGCTGAAATAACTTGTTATGAAACCAGCTCAAGAAAAGATAGAAAAGATAGATCAACGCCTTAGAATTCAGCTTCTTCGAGGGGGCAACCTCCTTTACATTACATAAATGAACAATTCTTCGATGATACAAATGAAAAGACCTCCTTTCTATATATAGGAGCCTAAGGGGCCATAACATAATCAGAGCCTACATAACAATAATAATGTAAGGGCACAATAATAATAATAGTGGGCTTCTATGGGGTACAATAGTAACAATATGGGCACAATAGGGGCACAACAATATTAATAAGGGGTACAACTACAATAGTAATGGGGTAATCACTAGTATTATGGGGACCCAACGTAACTAGCCTAACATCTTTTCCCACTCCAGTCATCATTGGCTATGAGTTCATAGAGAGATCCCTCTTTGGTTTAGCAGGGCTAGCTGCTGAACCCTAAGTGTTTTGAGGTTACCTCCTTCAATTTCCTTTCTTATCCTTGGGATATTGTGGAGGATAACATGTAAAGTCATGGAATTGTTTTTTTTTTTAATTTTAGTTTATCTTTTCTGATGCTAAAATCTTGTCTCTATCGGTTGGTTCTTGGAGGTCTCTGTTCTCCTTGGATACACACTGCCCCTTTTCCCTCCTTTTGTGCAGGGGTGTCTTTTTTGGTTTAGGTTTGTATTTGTATTTGGATTGTAGACATATTTTTGTTTTTCTGATATAGTTCAGACAAAGATTGTCGTTTGTAATTGGATTACAAACATATTTTGGCTTCTCTATTTTTAGTTCTGACAAAGATTGCCTCTTGACATTGTAAAACTTTCTCTACTTTGAATGAAGGCACTATTTTTTTCATCTAAAACAAATACATGAGAATTAAGATAAACGACAAATAATTTGGCAGAAATGTATGAGCTCTTCCTCAGTCTCCAATCAGCGCAATAAAGGAATGAATTCGAAATTGTCATCATTAAAAACTCCCTCATTATCATTCAGTATCTCCACAAGGTTTTTCTCCTAAAAACAATCAACTAAGCCTCCTTCTAAGCAGGATCACATGTCTTGACTTGTTCTCTCATAAGCATTATTTCACATCTTATGCAACCATAACAAACCAATGGACACATAAGCAAATCATGAATGCCTCCTTGAACCAGGGAAATTAGTTATCAATGGTGTACCAAGTATGAAAGTCATCCCATGAAGCGCTCTATATATGAATACCTGAAAGCCATCCCATGAAGCGCTCTCTATATGAATACTCTCTTCCTCTCAATAGAATGATGGTTAATTATGTGCAAAAGGGTAACAAGGCTAAGCTAATCCTCTTGGCCAAGATTTTCATCCCATCAAATAACAATAGGCAGTGTTATTTTAGTTGGCATCATGGTAGCGTCATCAAAGTTGAGCTGGATGGAAGTATGCATGCTAAATATGTGTACTTCAATATGTTGGAGAATATAATCCCAACCACCAGTTAGGTGTCAAAATAGTCCCTCCAAGTGTCCCAATTTAGTTTTAGTTAAGTCCAGTTTAAGTCGAGTTTAACTCCAAACATTTATCACTGATGTTTCCAATGTAATCTTATTTAAGTGATTTGTAATACTTAGAAGAGAAAGTCCTCTGCTCCATATTTTGTTCTCTTCAATTTTTGTCATGGTATCAGAGCTTAGACTATGTAAGACTCTTTGAAATAGCAGCAGAGATTAGAGCAGTTTGCATAAGACTCCTGGAAAGAGCAGCAACGTGAGCGAAGAGAAAGAAGCAAAGAGAATAGGCGAGTCGACATAAGACTCTTTAACAGCAACGAAAGTTTGAAGAAGCCTACTGCGAAGAAGCAAAGAGAGAGCATAAGACTCTTTGAGAGAGCAGCAAAGATTTGAAGAAGCCTGCAAAGAAGTAGCAAGAGAACCAAGAAGCCAGAAAATTCAGCTCAAAATCGATTTTTTTTTCAAAAGTGTTGTGATAACGCTGTGTGTTATTTCGATAAACTATGTTACTAACACAGTTGAGTAGTTTGAAGTGTTGCGTTAGTTTCAAAAACTTACAGGGTTTCCTCTCACATGCGGCCACATAGCAGCCTCGCAAAGAGCGTTAGCCAAATTTCGTTGCAGCGAACTGAGGTCAAGCGAAATGTGCACGTTTTGTCTCCAACGAAATGTGGTTTGATATTCCAACGCGAATGGCCAAAGGTTTGAGCTTATATAAAATGCACGTGTGAATGAAAAGTGCACGTGTGAATGAAAAGTGCATTGCATTAGTTTGAAAAACGAATTACGTTATTTAAAAAGGCCCATGTAATATTTCATTGCATTAACTTTTTTATTACATTCGTATGAGATTTGTGAGAGGTGATCTCTTAAAAAGGGCTTGGTATCATTTAAGTTGGGCTTCAATTGTATTTAAAAGGCTCACGTTATTTGTAATGGCTTCGATATGATTTTTAATGGCTTCGATGAAAAGTCTAGCCATGTAATTCCTTAAAATGTTTTTGAGGGTATTAGTGTTCATATATATTTGAAAAGGCTTTGTTCGTAGTTTTTTTCCTTTAAGAAAAGAACGATTTATTTTTTAGAGGTTCTATTAAAAACTAAGGAGATGTTGTATAAAATTTTAGACTGATCTATTTCGTGGAAGCCGAGCAACAGAGAAGCCATTGCAAAGATGCGCAACAGGAAACCATTATGTTTGCAAGTCCATTTTGAGCCACAGAGAGCCACCATTAAACAAATGGGAAAAGCCAAGAGGCTTCCCTTTATTTCAGATGCCAAGACAACCAAGGAGGCGTGGGATACCCTTGAAAGGAGTTTTGGTGTAAGGGGGAGCATTGAATTTGAAGTTGAAGGTGGATCTATAGCAACATATCTACATCCAAATGAAAAGATCATTGAATCCCACTGTGCTCAACCACAAGTGGATGATGTCTATGAAGAAGTCGCAGAAGCAAGAGAGAAGGAGCATGTAGATGCTCAGAAAACCCACTTTGCACAACCACAAGAGGATGAAAATTTGGTGATTCCATCAACAGAGCTTGCTAACGAAAATATGGTGAATCCAACAACAGAGCTTGTTGATGACAATTTGGTGAATACAACAACGGAGCTTGCTGATGAAGATTTGATAAATCCAACAACACTGATGAAATTTTGGTGAATCTAGCAACCGAGCTTGCAGATGAAATTTTGGAGAATCCAACAACAGAGCTTGTTGAGGACAATGAAACTGCCATTGGAGCAGTGAATGTTAAGGTGAATCCAACAATTAATATTGTTGATGTAAAATTTGATGAAGAATTGTTGGTTAATGATGAATGGTCACAGGTGATGCAACAAAAACATCATATAGACATGATGCTATTCAGTGAGAAAATCCAAAATGAGTCAGTGGAAGACAACTTGTTTGCAACAACACATGTTAGTAAAGAAGTCATAGAGACAAAGACAAGATAAGAGGAAGAGGCAAGCAAGGAATCCCACAAAGAGTTGACAAAGATAGAAAAAGAGGCAGAGAAAGAAGCGCAACAAGGGAAAGCTCCCATTACAGAGAAGAAAGAACAAAACCAATGTGGTTTTGCAGATGTTTTTAAACTTAACATTGATTTCCAATGTGCAAGTACACAAAGTGATTATGAAGAACAGTTAAATTTCCTTGAAGCATGGCTTGAAACACCATGCCTTGATGGAATCTGCATTGAAGTTTCAGAAATAAATGTTGAAGAAAGCTTGGATGATGAAAACATCAATGAAATTTCTAGGTATTGGAGTCCTGAAGAGATGAAATTATATTATGGTCTTATGTTGCAGTAGATTGAAGATGAAAAACACACTACAAAAGATAATATGTGGCAGCGGCCCACATACAAGTCATTTTTTGAAGAAGTCCAAAATATGCTTAGACAGTGTGGAAAAAATGGAAGACCTGCACCAGCGAATGCAGAAATTGAGTTTTGAAGGATACAAAGAGAAAAAATTGAAACAATTTAGAGGCTACAAAATCTGGAAAAAGAGAAGAAGAAAAGTTGAAGTCAATTTCTAAATTGTAAACCTAGCTGAGACATAGACTAGCAGGTATCATAATTGAATTTTTTATGTGGTTGTAATTAAGGGGGAGCATTGGATAATCTAATCTGAAGCACCAGTTAAGTGTCAAAACCGTCCCTCCAAGTGTCCCAGTTTAGTTTTAATTAAGTCTAGTTTAAGTCGAGTTTAACTCCAGACATTTATTACTGATGTTTCGAATGTAATCTTATTCAAGTGATTTGTAATACTAAGAAGAGAATTCCTATGCTCCATATTTTGTTCTCTTCAACTTTTGTCACAATCTCCATGCATGTGGATCTCTCTATGGAGGGTCTGATTTCTATTAGTTTTCTCATCCTCGCTCGATCATTCAGGAGGGTCAGAAAGTTGAGAAAAGTAATGTAATTTATAGTTGATTTGAACTCTGGTGCGTAGTAAATTCTATCCTTTAAGCCTAAAGCCATGAATGAAATCCATTCAAAGCAGTTTCCAGAGATTAGCCTCTGTTCCTGGTTGTCAAAGTGAGGTTGTCTTCAGAATGGTTGGCAGATTCTTTTTGTGTGTGATGCCTTTATGGAGATATATTTGTGTGTAGATTCATGAGATTCCTTTTATACATGGTTACTTTTAATAATTTAAAATTAAGTTTGTTCTTTTTTTTGTTTTTATTATCTCATCCCTGATCTAATGATCTAAATTAGATGTAAATTTTCCACAATTTACCAAATTATTGTCTCCAAAAGTTGTACACTTGTAACCTAGTATCATCTTTCAATTTTAGTAAGATCCATGAAGCAAAAGTTGTTAATACATTGTTAATTCATTATTAGTTGCTTGGTCAAATGTTGTATAAAAGGAAATTGATTGATATTTGGACAAAATTAAACTAGGTCATTGTAGAACTTTTACTCCATCAAGAGGATTTCAAGTTATTTGAGCATATATTTTTCACTTTTTTAAAGTCCATATATATATATAATGGATGCCTTAGTCGCCCTCAAGGCCGAAAAAGAAGGATTAATTGCCAGGAATGGTCAATCTCATAAAATTCTAAAACTACAATCAACTAAGAATTATCGCATTAGCATAAATGAAATGGATAATTTTGTGACAGAAGCCTTCGGTTATTACAATTTTAACACTGGCCCAAAGGATAATAATGATACAACTAACAATGAAGGAAGCTCGATGAATAACGTTAACAATAGTTGCATATCCAGCTGCCCAAAACAAGAATTCTGTGACAAAAACGAACCAAAAGGATGATTATAGCACAATGAATAATGCCGACAATGACAATATTAATAGCAAAAATTGTGTGTCCCTGGACGTGGCTACCCAAAACAGGGATCCAATGACAGAAACAAATGATAATGATGAGTATAACATAGACTAAAGAGGAAATGAATAACGATAATATTAACAGGTGTGTATCACTGGACATGGCTGCCCAAAGCAGGAATTCCATGATAGAAACGAGGGAGAATGTTAATTATAACATTAATTCAAATGATAAAATATGCATGATGATAACAGTCAGTGGTGGCAATATGACTTCTTTTTCCCACGTTTTTTTTGCAATTTGTTGAATTTTGGAAATGTAACACTAGAAAAATCCATACAAATCATATATTTACAATTAGTAGCAAGCTTATATTTACTAGAAAGATTTAACTACCATTAAACAAGCATAAGTGGAGACCTGGCAAGATATCTAGTATTGATAGCACAAATACACATGGAATGAAATAGAGACTTTGGCTTTGTGGTTCCCACTAGCCTCACCCAAAGCGAAGACCTCTACGTAAGTTAACAAATTTATTGACAATGATATTCCACAAAAAAAAATTGTGGGACCCACAATAGAAGTTTTTATTCATCCATTAAAATACGTTCCCACCATCATATCTAGACCAATAACACAACACATAGCACTAAGGGCATGGCTCAAACTCCCGCTCCCACTCAAAATTATTTTCTAGATTGGTTGATGATAAAATATTAAAAAATGGGAATGGGGTGAGTTGACTTACATGTGTAGTGTACTTTCGTTACTTTAACCTCACTTGTCATTAGTGTGGACGTTAATACAAGGAAACTTTCCACCAACCGATAGAACCATCATTTATTGGAGCCCCCATCTCTTTTGTCAACCGTTCTGCGTTCCTCCAAAACACTCCATGTGTGGGAACTTCTTTGGAATTGGAGGTTTGGGCGATAAAAGTCTAATAGATGTAATTGACATTGACACTTAACTTTGTTGTGAATTTTTTTTATGTTGGATTACAGAGTTTTGGACTACAACACTCCTCAAATGAGCTTTTGTTTGTATTTTTGAAATTTTTTCATATTTGGTTCTTTATTTCAACCACTTATCAAAAATATACTCAAGTGCCCCTAGATTTAGTCCAATTCTTATCTGCTACATTCAAAACAAGATTGGCATATTTTCATATTTGGTTCTTTATTTTGACCACCTATCAAAAATCTACTCAAGTGTCTTGGTCCAATTCTTATCTGCTACATTCAACACCAGATTGGCCATGCATATCTCTAAATTTTCTAGTTGGTTGGGATAAGTTTGGTTGGTTTATTGTTTTTCCTTTAAAGCCAAGTCCATAGAGAAGCATTATTTTATTGTGAATTGAACAACGTCAATTACATCGGGGAATTCCTTGTAAGATGAACCTAATTACTACATCTTACCAGGGCATAATCTACAATACAAACACTGAACTTGCTTGTTACAACCTTACCAACACATAATCTGCAACTGAGACACCAAGATCTTGAAGAATTCCCTTAGAGCCAGTTAAGTGATTGAACATTAGCCACCATATCATGTTATTCTTTATTATTACTTGCGTGATTAGAATTTTCAAATAATATTCCTTTGAGGTCCCAATTACATTAGAAGTAAATCCAACTAAACCATGCAACTAACTATCTAAAGTCATACAGGCAGATACATTGTACAAGCATCATAGAACAACTCAATGTAAATACAATGAGCAAAGTAACCCCCTCTTTTGGAGAACCACAATGTCTCTTCCATGATCGAGCATCCATGAAATATGTAAAATTAAAAACCATAACCATCCCTATTAAATTGATTCTCATAATACTTCATAGGTAGCTACAATTTGGTCATGATGAACATAATGATATCTAAAGCTACCATATTCACATTTCCCCAAAACCTGCATAGTTGACGCGAAATCCTTCATAACCCATGGATGTCTTACAATGGCCTCTAAGCTCATCTTTTTCTTTGGATCATTGCAAAGAAGGCCTTCAAGTAACTTTGCAAGTGTTTGATTCAAATCCCCTAGAAGAACAAGTAGATCATGAACAATCTTGTCAAATTTGCCTTGCAAGGAGTCACCAATGAAGGGATAAAAACATAAAACCATGTAGTATAATGTCACACCCAACGCCCACACATCAACAATTTTAGCATGATATGTCAAGCCTAAGCAACATTCTGGTGCAATAAAAACAGGAGTACCAGGAGACCTTTGAAGCTCATCATTGTCGCCCTCAAACATCCTACCAACACTGAAGTCAGAAATCTGAACTGTTCCATCACTCCCAACCAAAAGGTTTTTTGGTTTGATATCTCAATGAAAAATATTATGAGCATGTAGATACATGAGACCTGCAAGAACATCTCAAAATTATTTTCTAGCAATATCTTCCCCAATTCCTCCATCTAGTCCAAAAACTTAAAAAATCCCCCTTCCTTTAACATATTCTAAGACCATGTAAAATTGATTAGTATCCAGATCATCAATCACCTCGATTAAATGGACAATATTGGGTGTTGGTCAAAATTTTCATTGATGTCAATATGACATTATTGGAGATGGAAAATATTCTTGTGATGCATGAATTACCCTTTTGTGATGTTTCCTTGTCCTCATACAAACTCTATAAGAAAACCCTAAGCATGAAGATGATGCATAAGTCAAATTCCCTAAAACCATAAAGCCCTAGTATTGTGATGCCCTCGATGCCCATGAAACCTAGCTTTGGATAACTCTTGATTATTAATCATAAAGCCCTAGTCCTAAATTCTTGATGCAAGCCCTAGAACTAATGCTTGCTATATGAGGTTCTAGCCTGGGTGAAAATGTCATAGAATTAACCATATACATTGATGAAACCCTAGCATTTGACCTTATGCAATAATGATGCATGAATGATTGTTGGATTGCAAATACGATGAATACTTAGCCTTCTTAATTGATGCTCATGGTGCCCTAGTCTTGAAGGCCTAAGTCTATGAAGGAGCCCTAGACATAAAATACCAAAGGTTGCCATGAATAAAATAATGATGAAAGTTCACAAATTTAATTTTCTTGATGGTAAAATGACCCCATTTAAGAATAGAATTGGCATGAGATCATAGAGGAAATTTTCCCCTTTCTAATGAGATATTACTTTCCTTCTAACTCCTCTTAGATTGACAAAAATCGATTTTACAAGTTGGAATAATATATTTTCTATGCTAAGCTAACATGAGCCAACTTATGTAAGTTGGTCTCCGATCCATGTGACGTGTCTCTTCACCTTAACTCAAAAACTTGTATAAATAGAAGTTCAAATTCATCATTTTGGCCATCCAATTTCGGTGAAGGAAACACATAATTCAAATAATAACCATAAGAGCAGATAAGAGGTCGAGGATAACATTGAAGTTTACTGTTTGGGCTATTTTTCTGATTGGGTTATCATTCAAGCTTGGACCTGTGACTACAGTGGCATCTTCCAAACATACCTACTTAGTCTTGGAAGCTTGAAGTTACAACACCTACGGTAATAAGACCTCAAACCAGTGATAAAATCATGTGACAGTCATGTGATAAACTCATATATGGAATTGCGGTCATATAAGAGGAGACTCTGACTTGTGAAGTGGAGGACGAATCTGTGTGTATGGAAAACCACCTTATGGTGGCATAATAACTCAGGATTCTAGTTGTTACACTAGTAATAAAACTTGTCGCCAATACATATAATTGTATGGACAGTCTTGTGGAGATTTGCAGTGCCTCAAAGTTGTGATGGCATAAAAGCAAAGACAATAACCTGTGGATAGCCTGCATGTGGATTAGTGATAAAGCTTAAGAAAAATTCTATATACCTTGAACCTATAACAATGAAAAAGATCAGATTTATTTGGGAGACTCGTTTATCCTTGGAAGTCTTGAACTTGGTATCTCATCTAGCTGGGACAATCACCTATAAAGAGCACTAACCAATGATAGTTGTGGAGGCTCAAATTTAGGAGCTCGGGTCACATAAAAGGTTCAGACCTGCATGTGGACATTCACCAGTGAGAGACTACACCTTGGACCAACAAACTTGTTACCCTATTCTTCTCAGACCTATAGCCTGCCACCATCTCGAACATGTGGTCAGTTTCCTTTAGAGGTTGGAATTGTGACAATCATCTATGGATAAAAGGCTCAGATTGCAATGATACCTCGTACAGTGAAGCCTTGAAGCATAATTTAGAGTAGTCCTTGAACTTGGAGCTTTGAATTTAAAGGTTTATGTGGAGACTATCTTGAGCATCTAGAAGACTTGTTGAAGTGTAGTTTGCAAAAATTGTGAAGACTTGTTGACTTGTGAAGACTTTTTCATTTGTGAAGACTAGTGAAGAACTATTGACTTGTGAAACATTCTTGAAGTTTTAGTGTTGGGTTGTGTTATATTCTTTCCACATAGTTAACAGGGGGTTTGAGGGGTACCCGTAACCCCACTTTATGGGGTCCGGGGAAGCGCCCCGGAAAATTTTGGTTTTGGACCCTATGTTAGGTTGGGTGGACCCACCTATGGTTTTGTGCATGATTTTTGCACATGTTTTTTGGACGCGATGTTTTTCAGTCCATGGTATTGGACGCGATGGTTTTCGGTCCATGGTATTTGATGCTTTGGCATGTATAAATATGTATTGTAACATTGAAAGGAACATAATGAAAAATCAAGCTGGTAGTCCCGGTTTTGGGATCCAAGGGAAAATCTCTGTGCATATGTGTTTCTTATGTGTTATGCTCTCGCATTGTTTATTTTTCTGTGATTTAGAATTCGTATGTAGGTAATTTCTGTACGGGGTTAAAACCTACATTAACTTCCGAAAGTTAAGATCCTCAAGGTAGTCACAGGCTTGCAGTCCATCATACCAAATCTTTTTAGAATCTTCACCACATATTTTCCTTGAGATAGGAAAATTTCGCTTGGCTTCTACTACACTTCAAGTCCTTGGTTCTTCATTTCAAATTTAGAAGCCAACTCCCTCTTACATTTGTGAATGAGAGGGTATGCACCCGTTAGAAAGAGGTCATCCATGTATAGCACCAGTCTAAGAGGTTTGTCATCTTCAACATTAAAGTAAAGGTTAGGATCAACTTCACTCCTAGTGAATCCCAACTTCATCAAGTAGCTATCGATCCTCTCATACCATGATCGGGGTGCTTGCTTCAGTCCACAGAGAGCCTTCTTCAACCTGCATACATGATATTTTCAATCATAAATCTCAAATCCTTCGGGTTGCTCCACATAGACCTCTTCTTTGATTGAACTATGAAAGAACGTAGTCTTGACATCCATCTGATGTAGGTTCCATCCTTGTGAAGCCACAAGGGCTATGATGAAGCAGATGGTCGTATATCTAGCAACATGTGCAAATATCATAGTCTATACCTTCCTTCTGGGAGAAACGACGAGCAACAAAACGGGCCTTATACTTTTTCGTACTTCCATATGCTGCATGCTTTATCTTGTAAAGCCATTTAGAAGTGACAATTGTCTTTGTCTTGGGTCCATAATAGACTCATATTCTATGGTCATAGCATCCTTCCATACTTGATGCTTGATGACATCTGAGAATGATGAAAGCTCATTTTGTATGATCGTGCTCATGATGGTCAGGTATCCTAGATACCTGTTAGGTTTCTTACTTTGATGGAAGATTCCTCAGGATGCAGCATGTCCTTCAACATCATCAAGTATCCCCCTAAGCCATGAAGGTCTCTTCCTAGAAGAGGAAGGCTCAGGTGGATAAATAGGATCCATGGGTTCATCCAAATCAGGCATTGTTACATCATCTACCCATAGAGATAGCTTCCACAATCGTATAGTTCTTCCTTTCCGCCACACCATTCTGCTCAGGAGTATGTGGTGTAGTAGTCTCCCTCTTAATGCCAGCCTCAGGTATGCCTGAGTGAACCAACTGTAATATATCAGAGGTCTTGCTTTGGCTTGAGGGGAATGGTCCCCTTTTGAGCTTTCCTTCGACACATCCTAGACATACACCTTCTTTCTCTACTCAGAATTCAGGCATCCCTATCACCATTTGTCTTACACTAAGTAGAGCTTTATAATGAAGGTGGTCAAACCTCCGATGCCAAAGTTCGGACTAAAGAGATGTTCATAAGACATGACAACTAGCATACTTCCATCGACCTGATATAATGAATCAACATGAAACCCAAGAGTAAAGGCATCTTTAACATTATTTTTCGATACACGTACCTTGCCATCGCTAAAGGTTACCTTATAGCCTTTGTCTTACATTTCCAAGATGGACACCAGGTTCTTTTGGAGGTCAAGTGCATTTGATACATCTTGGAATTTCCAGCCTTCTTGAATGCTTGTCCTCTTCCTTGATTCCTAGCTCTCCTCTTACCTTTTCTATTGAATTTTTCATTCCTTTGATTGCCATCAGAGGGATTTTGATCATTGTCCCGGTGTGAGTTGTTTCTATCAGGGCATTCCCTTGCATAGTGACCTATTTTATCGCAGATGTAACATCGTCCTTTTCTTCCACCCTTAGGTCCAGCCTTTCCTTTTGATTTAGTCTCGGAATTATTTCTTTTCTTAGCACGAGGAGGAAAGGCAGCAGGAGGAGCTTTAGACATGGGCATTTCTTGCTCTTCTACCCTTTTTTCTTCTTGAATGCATTTAGCCATTAATTCCTCGAAACCAGGAATTATATTATTATTCAGAAGAGTAGTCCTGAACACGTACCATTCGAATGGTAATCCTCCAAGAGTCATGAGTGCCATTTCTCTGTCAGTAATAGTCTCCCCAATAGATAGGAGATCGTTCTTGATCTCGGTGATTCTTAAGAAGTATGCTTGCATACTCTCATATTTACCCTTCTTGATTTCCCTCCGCTTATTTCTAAGAAACAAAACTTGATTTGCGTCATTAACTTTAAATAAACTCACCATTCTATCATAGATTTCCTTAGAGGTGTCCAGTTCAGAGATGTAGGCCACCAAGTGCTTGTCAATAGAGTCTCGGATGATCTTCTTTGTTTTGACTTCTCTATTTTTCCATTGTTCTAGGTAGCAACAGATGCATTTGATGGAGGCTCAATAATATTGCCTCTTACATGGTCTAACACTCCTTGATCTTCTAAGGTTAGATTGATAGAAATCTTCCATCCATGATAGTCATCTTTCTCACGGAGCTTGTCTTCGGCAGGAAAGAGTGTTGAGGACCTCATAGTTCTTTTAGGATAGCCTTGCTAATCTTTTCTTCGGTGATTTCTCTTGCTCTTGCTCGGGCTTTGTCTTCACATCAGCTCCGATACCATGTTAAGTTATGGTATGTTCTATGCTTATAATAGTTTACTTCTTTTTCTTATTATATTCCATAGATTGGCAATCACATGTACATAAACTGAAGTGTAGATAGAAAATTAAACGATCAGCAGAAACAAGCCAAGACAAGAGACACAAGATGTGGCAGCTAGCCAGGGACAAACCCCACAATGTGTGGGGAAACCCTTTAATCAAGTCTTATTTTATATTCAATAATTCAATAGAGAGAAATAGTACAATAAATCTAATTTATATCAACAGTAGCAAACCCTAGATCAGCAGCATCAACATTAGCGTCTTCATCATAAAACTAGGGTAGACGATATCTCACAAACCGACCGTCAGATCGGCTTGATTCCACCACCAAAAGTTGTGGCTTCCAAAGGAGGTTCAGATGAACCTATAACACATTTCAGATGAGGAGATCTTCTAGTACACACAGGTCAAACTTCACTTCTGCAGTTGCAGCTTCCTTCAAACTAGGGCAGTCGATATCTTGCAAATTGTCCGTCGGATTGACTTGATTCCACCACCAAAAGTTGCGTCTTTCAGAGGAGGTTCAGATGAACCTACATCGTAATTCAGATGAGGAGATCTTTTGGTCCACATAGGTCAAACTTCACTTCTGTAGTTACAGCTTCAGTTTTAGTAGCTTCCTTCAAACTAGGGCAGTCGATATCTTGCAAACCGTCCGTCGGATTGACTTGATTCCACCACCAAAAGTTGCAGCTTTCAGAGGAGGTTCAAATGAACCTACAGTGTAGTTCAAATGAGGAGATCTTCTGGTCCACGCAGGTCAAACTTCACTTCTGCAGTTGCAGCTTCAGTTTTAGCAGCTTCCGGCTTCACATGTGTGAGAGAGAGACCCTTTTCTATGCAGTAGAGAAGAGGCTCTTTTCTCCACAGTAGAGAGAGAGAGAGATGTGATGAGATGAGTGAGTGCAAATGAGGAAAATTCCACTTGTATTTATACACAAATAATGATGTTTGAATAGATGCAACTGTTAGCCTTCTTAGCCTACATGAGTTGTAGCTCGGCTTGATAATAATTCCGTAATCAAAACGAATTCATATCTCCATGAATACTTATCGGAATCGGATGACCTTTATATCAATCTTACACCTCTCGACAAGAGGAATCTAATAGAAATATTATCAGCCATGAATAAGATGACCCACATGAAGTTTGGCCCTAATTGCCAATTTTAGCACCCGAGATTTGCGATGTTGCGATGGACTATGGACTGTCAGATTAAAGGGTTGATAGAAATACAGAGGTTAATTCTCACCTTTCCCAGGAATTAAGTGCTGGCTTATTGTGAAAATTGCGATGTGCGATGAGCCGAGAATGCGATGAAGCATTTACCATTGGATCGTGAAGCTGATCAACAGCAGAGATTGAAGAACAAAGGAAAGGCTTGGGAAAGAGCGGACCTAAGAAGGTTATGGATGCGAGTTTATTCTATTTGAGATTTGGCCTTAGGTGTTCATGGTTGGGTTTCCATGTATTTCTGTGTATTTAAATTGACTGTTGTTGTCCCGGTTTTTAAGGTAAAAGCGCCAATTAATGATTCCAATAGAAGCATGGGCCCATAACCCACAGGTCTACGATCGATATTTTGAAAATGAAAGGGATATTGCCTTAGTGCAATTTCTCCTTTCATTAGATACTGGAGAGGATTTCTTTCCTCAGTGTTACGAATTAGTTAAATAATAAATGATTAGAGTGAAATTCCACTTAAACTGAACTAATTGAAACTGAATTGGGACAATTGAAGGAATAGTTTTGACATGTAACAAGGTGGTTGAAATTAGATTCTCTAACACTCCCCCTTAATTATAACCACATAAAATTTAATTAAGATACCTGGTCTATGTCTCTTATAATTAAAAAAATTGAGTTTAACTACATTTATTGTTCTTCTTCGAGATCCTATAGCCTCTAAATTGTTTCAACTTTTTCTCTTTGTTGTATCTTTATAAACTCAGTTTCTTCATTTGCTAGCGGAGGTCTTCCATTGTTTCAAGTTGTATAAGCATATCCCAGACTTCTTCAAAAAACAACTTGTATGTGGGTATGTGTTGTTTCCACATATTATCTTCTATAGTGTTCTTTTCATCATCAATCTGCTACAACATAAGATTATAATAAAATAATATTTCTTCAGGGCTCCAATACCTAAAAAATTTAATTGATTTGCTCATCATTGATGTTGTCTTCAACATTCATTTCTGCAACTTCTATGTAGAGTTCATAAGCATGGTGTTGCAAACCATGTTTTAAGGACATTGATCTCTTCTTCATAACAGTTTTGTGTACTTGCACATTGGAAATCAATGGTAAGCTTAAAAATATTCGAAGAACCACATTGGTTTTGTTCCTTCTACTCTCCAGTAAGAGCTTTCTCTTCTTGTGCTTCCTTCTCTGCCTCTTCTTCTATCTCTGTTTTCTCTTTGTGGGATTCCTTGTTTACCTATGCGTTTTTCTTGTCTTTATTGCTGGATTTACCAAAATTTCATCAACAAACTCTGTTGTTGTTGGATTTACCAAATATTCATCCACTTACAGTTGTGCATAGTGGGATTCAACAAACTTTTCATCTCGATGTAGATTGCTGCTATAGATCCACCTTCATCTTCAACTTCAATGCTTCCCTTATACCAAAGCTCCTCTCACCTGTTGGAGTGATGATTGTCGTTACACCAAAACCCGCAGGTGTTAGTAAATAGACACATCGCTAGATTTAAGCACATGCCACGAAACACACAGGGAGCGTTGACCTTCTACACTGCCATTAACGGGAAGCCAACAATCTCCCCCCTCCCCCCCAACACGAGCCCAGTGTGTTTCGAACTTGAGATCTTTGGCTCTGATACCACTTGTTGGAGTCACGATTGCTGTTACACCAAAACCTGCAGGTGTTAGTAAACAGACACATCGATAGATTTAAGCACATGCCATGAAACACAAAGGGAGCGTTGACCTTCTACACTGCCATTAACAGGGAACCAACATTGCCTTCATCTTCAACTTCAAAGCTCCCCTTACACCAAAACTCCTCTCAACGGTATCTGAGGCCTCCTTCGCTGTCTTGGCGTCTAAAATAACGGGAATAATGTTGTCATCCACAAATTATTTTATGTATGTCTAGCCAAGGCGTCCTTTTGTTTCTTTACTTCCAAATTAAAAAAGATCTCAAACATCTTTTGTTGTCGCTTTGACCTTCTTAGCCTCTTGGATTTTCCCATTTGTTAAGCACAGACAAAATATGACTTGAAAAACAAATTCACCTACAAACATAGTAGTTTCTTGCAATAAAAATACTAAAAATACCTCTCTATTGCTCAACTTCTCAAATTCAATAACAAATCATCAAATTCCCAAAAACAATACTTTCACCCAAAAAAAAAAACACTTTCCCAAATATCACAATACCTACCCTACACCCGATTGGAACAATACTCTTATTTTTAAATCTCGTTTTCAAAAAAAGTTCTCTTTAAATTATAAAGCCCTCCATTCTTTTTATAATACAACTTCTTCTTTAAAGGAAGGCCTCTTATATAACCTTTATGACATAAAGCCTTCTATATAACTTTTGAAACGAATTTAATAACCCATTTTTTAAATTACTTAAACCCTTAAAAAACAATAGCAATGCACTCCAAAAAAATTACACGAGGTCTTTTTAACACATGCAGATTTGTTTATCATATACCATCATACCATACTCAGTTTAAAGTTTAATGGATTAAAAACGCACTCAAAAAATACTTGAGGTCTTTTTAACACATGCACATTTGTTTATTATATACCATGATACCATACTCAGTTCAATAGATTAAAAAATATTGAATATGATTTCCGTCATTTACTTTCGACTTTTCAATCAAATCGCTGCTCCAATCCGCTTTGCGCGTCACGAATTTTCTGAATTTCTGGACTGCGTTATTCGCAAATGAATTAATTTCTTTGATGCTTTTTGATGCGTTACCATGGATGCCATGACCCAGTGCAATTTTTCCTTTTAATCTGGGTCTGCTTCATCCGGGCTCTCTCTGCTCCTTGTTCTCAGTAGATTTTTTTAAGCTTCTCTTGCTCTTTTCATCAGGGATTAATCATGAACGGCGTCGCTCACTGTTTAGACGACGCCGATCACTGTTTAATAGTCGGATAGTGTCAGTGTCATCCGGCGCAATAACCGCTCATTCGTAGTTAGAAATGTGTATAAATTGCCATGATTGATAATGGACCGATCAAGTTTTTGTGTGATTTTGTTCTATGATATGGTATCGGAGCTAGGGTTTAGGCTGTGGCTACTGAGCTATGTTTGGCCATAGTCGAGTAAGCTCCGGTTGAGTGTTGTTTGAAGCCATAGTTTGGTAGGTACTGTGTTTTCTGGTGACCCAGTATTGGGTATTGGGTTGTTTGTGTGACTTGTCTACATTGTTGAGCGCAACATGGACAAGCGTGGTGTTGGCTGCTGATGAGTGGTTGGTGATAGTTGTTGTTTGCTGTGGATGCCATAAGTTTCTGTAAGTTTGTGTTTGTGGCTGAAGAAAGTGCGAAGTCTCATTCTTGGAGAGTAGCAACCATGTGCATTTGAAGATGCAGAGGAGGTCTCAGAGATATCGTGGAAGATTAGTGCAATGGATGCTAATCCGGAGGAGTTTTGTTGTAAGTGCTGTAAGTGAATCTGATTGTCGTTGGGTGTTGTTTTCTAATATTTGTTGTGTTGCAAATATCGTAGTGGCTGCAGCATTGAAGCAAAAAACTTTCATGTTATTTGAAAATAGTGAAAGTGATTTCAGTTAAAAGGTTTCAACCATTTTTTACCTATTTTAAAACAAAGCAAATCAACTGTGGTTTGTTTTTTGTTGGGAAAAGTTTTTAAAAGATTTTTTTATTTTATTTTAAGTGTTGAGACTAAATTTAAAAAGGGGTGATTGTTTTTAATGAGAAGATTATCATGGAGTGATAAGTTTTTTAGTATTTGTTTAATGTGGAAAAAAAAAAAAAAGAGAATTTTTAATAGTGAAAAGGAGTTAGTAAAGATTTTTACGGTGCATGTGTGGTGAAAAGTTTTTTGGGATTCGGTAAAATTGGGTGCACTTGGATTTAGATTTGGTGGCATTTTGGTGATTGGAGCAAGTTTCTTTCCATCATGTCAAATTTGTTGCCTGATACTTATTTGAATGAATCCACCAAACTTAATGGAGGAAATTATGTGAATTGGAAATTCAAGCTGCTGACTATTTTAGAAGGTTATAATTTGTGGTCCATTGTGAGTGGGGATGAGCCCAAACCCAGTGTTGCAGCTTCTATTCCAGATTAGGAGAGAAGGGAAATGAAAGCAAAGGTGTTGTTGCATATGTCCGTAAAGGATAACATTATTCCTCACATCAGAGATTGCAAGACATCAAAAGAAACATGGGATACGCTGAAGGGTTTGTATGAAACAACAAATACAAACCAGATCTTGTTTTTGAAGACTAAGCTTTTATCTCTAAAAATGGAAGCAAATGAAAATATAAGCAATTTCATATCTTGTGTCAAAGATTTAAGTGATAAGTTAGGAGATATTGGTGAAAATGTGTCTAGTACTGACTTAGTTATCATCATATTAAATGGTTTAGTGCAATATTATCAAATTTTTGTTTCAAGTCTTTCAGCTAGAGAGAAGCCTCCTACATTTGATGAATTGACAGGAATCCTTCTACAAGAGGAGGAGAGGATGAAGAGCTTTAATTTGGGCTCTAGTAGTTCAGATTTGGGTAGCCAAGGGCAAATATCCATACAGAGGCAAGCCATAAGACAAAAACAAAGGAGGCAAGTTTCAAGAAAAACAGAAAGGTATGACACAGTCTAGATTTCTAATCCATGATCAGAGAAATGATGATTGTTATTGTTGTGGCAGACCTGGGCTTCATTCTAAATATTGCTATAAAAGGAAATATAATGAGTCTAGTAAAAGAAATAGAAGGCATAATGGAAATTTTGTGAACAAAGATACCTCAATCAGTGATGGATTTAAAAATCTTAAATTATTTGTTTCTGATGTTGCATTGTCTGTGGAAAATGATGATGTGAATGCTTGGTTCATTGATTCTGGCGCATCACTCCATATGTCTTGTAATAAGGAGTGGTTTCATGAGTATTATGAAAACATTGATGGAACATATCTTTATCTAGGTGATAACAAATCAGTTAAAGTTCAAGGTTACGGAGTAATAGGTGCGAATTTGCCTAATGGACAAGAGAGACAGATCCATAATGTGATGTATGTTCTAGTATCAAAAAGAATTCAATTTCTATTTCTACTATTGCTGACCAAGATTTGAAGGTGGAATTTGTTAAATCACAGTGTGTAGTGAAAGACATTCAAGATCAGTACAAGGTTATTACCACAGGTACCAGAGTTGGAGGCTTGTATAAGTTGGATGTGACAAGAAAAAGTCTTCAACCGTTGGCATTTACAACAATATCAACAATAGATCAATGGCATCAAAGATATGGACATCTAAATCACAAATATTTAAGGCTACTTCAAAAGAACGCAATGGTTGAGGGTCTTCCTGTCTTGAAGAATGATCATGTTGAATGTAAAGCATGTGTACTTGGCAAACAACATAGGGAGGAATTTCCTATACATAAAGAAAAAATGCCAAGGGAAATACTTGAATTAATTGATACTGATGTATGTGGACCTATGCAAACTAGATCTATTGGTGGAGCTTAGTATTTTCTTATTTTTGTGGATGATAGATCTAGGTATACATGGGTTTATTTTATAAGAAAGAAGAGTGATGTTTTTGAGTACTTTAAAGAGTTTAAGAGTATGGTGGAAAAAAAAACTGGTAATTACATCAAAATTTTGAGATCTGATCAAGGGGGAGAATACAAATCAAGAGAATTTAATCAATATTGTAAAAGCAATGGGATTTTGCAACAATTTACAGTGCCACATACACCTTAGCAAAATGGAGTTGCTGAGAGGAAAAACAGAACACTAGTTGAATGTGCACGTAGTATGCTTCAAGGTAAAAATCTCTCTAATGGTTTTTGGGCTGAAGCTATTAATATTGTTGTTTATTTGAAAAATAGGAGTCCAACCAAAAGTTTAGAGCTTGAAACACCTTTTGAAGCATTTTATGGGTACAAACCAAAAGTGAGTCATTTAATTGTTTTTTGTTGCAAGGCATTTGCTCATATTCCAAAAGATGAAAGAAGAAAACTTGATGCAAAGTCCATTAAGTGCATATTTATTGGTTATTGTGATGATCAGAACGCATACAAGTTGTTTGATCCCAGTACTCATAGACTTCTTGCATGTAGGGATGTGGTGTTTCATGAGAATGCAAATGAAGGTGATAAAATGAATAATACTGGTGTATGGCATGATATTGATGATTATGTCAAATTAGATACATGTGTTGAACAAGAACAAGAACAAGCACAAGAACAGGTACAAGTTCAAGAGCAACGAGCATCAAGCAGTCATAACACTCCAAGGAGAGGAGAGGAGACTCTGCAAAGTAGAAAGAAAGATGAAAGTAGTAACACTCCAAGAAGGTCATCACGTCAAAGTCAAGTACCTGTAAGGTATAAAGATTATGCATTAATGTCTCTTGTTATGAATGTTTTAGAACCTTCAAGCTATGATGAAGCTAAAGAATATGAAGAATGGAGAGATGCAATGAATGAAGAATATAACTCTATAATGAAGAATGACACATGGGAATTAACATAATTTCCTAAAAACAAAGTTCCCATAGGATGCAAATGGCTTTATAAATCCAAGTTTAACGTTGATGGAACTATTGATAAACATAAAGATAGATTGGTTGCAAAAAGATATTCACAAAAGGAGGGAATTGATTATGAAGATACTTTTGCACCTGTAGCTAAGTTTAACACAATTAGAATCATGATCGCATTAGCTACAAAATATAATTGGAAAATGCATGAGTTAGATGTCAAATCTGCACTTTTGAATGGCACGAGTTAAAAGAAGAAGTTTATTTGGTTCAGGCTGAAGGGTTTGTAAAACAGGGACATGAGCATCTGGTTTGCAGGTTAAAGAAAGCTTTATATGGTTTGAAACAAGCACCAAGATCATGGTACGTGAAAATTGATTCTTTCTTTTATGAGAAAGGTTTTATGAGAAGCAAAAATGATCCTAACTTGTACATCAAGGAAGATGAAGGCAAGAATGTTGCTTTAACATCTGTCTATGTTGATGATCTTATCATAACAAGAAATGCATGCAAGTCGATTGAAGAAATTAAAAATCAGTTGTCACATGTATTTGAGATGAAGGATCTTGGTGAATTGCATTATTGTTTAAGTCTTGAAGTTTGGAGGGAATCTGGTAAGACATTAATCACACAAAGCAAATATACAAAGGAAATCTTCAAAAGGTTCAATATGACTGAATGCAAGGCAACATCTACTCCTCTAGAACAGAATGTCAAATTGTGCAGTGATGATGGAACCAAAGAGGTGAATGGAACTATGTACCGTCCACTGGTGGGAAGTCTGAACTATCTCACCACTACCAGGCCAGATATAGCATATTCTGTCAGCATACTTAGTCAGTTCATGGCTAAGCCTTGTGAAAGCCATTGGAAAGCAGCAAAGAAAGTCCTTCGATATCTGAAAGGAACAATTAATTTTGGTATTATGTATACTGATGAATTTAATGTTGAATTGGCAGGTTATTCTGATTCTGACTGGGCTGGAAATCTAGATGATAGGAAATCTACTACTGGATATGTGTTCAATATTGGTTCAGGACCAATATCATGGAGCAGTAAGAAACAACCAACTGTTTCATTGTCGTCCACTGAAGCTGAGTATAAAACATTATGAAGTGCTACCTGTAAAGCAATATGGCTTAGAAGGATACTTGAAAATGATGGAGAAACACAACAAGCACCTAAAGTAATCAGATGTGACAATCAAAGCACTATCAAATTGGCAAACAGTCCTATATATCATGCAAGGACAAAACACATTGACACACAACATCATTTTGTAAGAGAAAAATTGCAATCAAAAGAAATTGACTTATCATATTGCAATGCAAATGAAAATGTGGCTGGCATATTCACCAAGCCTCTTGGAAAGGCTAAATTTGAAATGTGTAGAAGTAAGTTGTGTGTTGTAGAAAATCCAAATTATGTTGTAAGCCTAGTTGAGATTTAGACCAACAGGAAAGATTGTGATTAAGGGGGGGTGTTAGCGATTAATCACGAACAGTGCCGCTTACTGTTCGAACGGCGCCGATCACTGTTCAATAGTCGGCTAGTGTTAGTATCATCCAGCACAATAATTGCTCATCCATAGCTAGAAATGTGTATAAATTGCCATGATTAGTAATAAACTGATCAAGTTTTTTGTGTGATTTTGTTCTATGATACTTTCAAAGAGTTTTATGTAAGTTAGCTTTTTTTCGCTGCTCTCACTTGCTCACTTGTCTTTTTTTTTGCTCTCACTTTACTCACTTTGTTGTTTTTTAAGGAGTTTTATGCAAACTAGCTTTAATACTATGACAAAAATAGAAGGGAACAAAATGATAAAACAGAAGAATTCTCTTCACAATATTACGAATTAGTTAAATAATATTACATTGTAAACTTCAGTGATAAATGACTACAGTGAAATTGGACTTAACTTGGGCCAATTCAAACTGAATTGAGACACTTAGAGAGACTATTTTGACATAATTATTGGAAATAAATTTTCAAAAAAAAACCATTAAATTAAAAATTATTTAATTTTGAAATATTTTCAAAATTTAAGATTAAGATAAAAATGGCCACTTTCGTCGCTCACTACTTATGTATTAACACAGATTGTCTGAAACCTCATAATCAACTCCACCGTTAGGTTATTTAAAGTAAAGCAGTGATTCTACGGCAGATTTAGAGATTTTGTTGGTTACAATGAACGTAATATCTACTAGAAAACATGGGAAGCATCTTCTAGGCAAAATGCCATCAAGCGTTATAAAAGGTGTCAAAGAACGAAGAGAAAAGATGGAAGAAAAAATTAGAGAGTGGAAAACGTTCATAGGGAAGAGATCCGGATGGAACGTGGAAGAATGAATACCCAAAATGGAAAACGATCTGCTGTGAAAACGATTATTGGAAGTTGAGCAATGCGTGTCTTGCACGGAAAATTAGTGATAATGTCATCGCTTACGCTCTACCTGTGCGACAAAAAGCAACATGTTCATTATTCAGTGATTGTAAATTGGGGTAGGTAAAATATTGCGTTTCTGTATGTTGATTTAATTTTTGGTGAAATTACGCATTTTTGGTGAAATTACGATTTTAGATGTTATTTGAAATGTATAAAATTTAATATAGAAATTTTTTATAATGTTTTAATAAATTATTATAATTTTTTTTTTTTTAAAACATTCATATTATGTAGATTGTGATTCTAACCAATTTTAATTTAATTTCCATCAAAATTTACCAGATAAATAATACCAGATAAAAGCCAAGATTAACAATCGTAGAACATACTTTATAAAATGTAAAATGGCATACGATTATATTTATTTTATTGCCTTTTTCACGTGCGAATCTGCAAAATAAACGTTCAATTTATTCGAGAAATCCAATACAAATCCCATCGGGCTTACCATTGTAAACAATTCACTCATTAAAATTTAGATTCAAAACAAGTAAACATCATTTGATTTCCAAGTCAGTTTATTTTATTCCATGCTCGAAATTATGATACGAAGAATCCAAAGCAAGTCCACCGGACTTTCAATAGTAAATAATTTGCATCAATCAATTTAGTGCGTTAGAGGTGTTCTCTAATTTAGTAGGAAAGAGATATAATATGTTATCTTGTATGGTAAATAAAAATATTTTATTTATTTATAATATTGATTTATAGTATTTATGTTTAATATAATTTATTTGAAGAGAGATAATATTTATGTTTAATATAGTTTATTTGAAAAGAAAAAGATAAATCTAGATCCTACACTTTAATTTCAGATTACCAGTCTTAAGATTAATCAAATCTCTATTTACTTAAAAAAAATTGCACTTTAAAAAATTTGGTCTCTACATTTTATATATCCAAAATTTAAATTAAATACTTTTAACTATCCATTGTAATGAAAATTTTTATTCAGAGATTTAACATTGATTTTGAAAATATACTAAAATTTGGATGAGTTAAATGAAATTTTTTACATATTTCCGTTTATATATCCCATTCTAAAATATCAGAGTATTCCAGAATGGAAATAACAATAGATTCTTTCATTTAACTATCCTTATTGGAATTGCCTATTCTAAAATATATTTCAGAATAGAACTAATAGAAGTGAGTTTTTCACTTAGCTTCTGTCAGTATAATTTCAAAATATCCACTTAAGTTTATCGCTCTCATCTCCCTGCACCGCAATCGCAATTTCCGAGGTTGATGTTTATGAGCCGGCCTACATAACCTTAGCGGTTTTCACGGGGAGGATCGGACATACATGTGACGATAATATTTGCCTAGTAAGCCAAGCTCATTCTGTCGCCACAAAATCCGGTACTCAGCGTCGTCGTTCGTAACATGGTCGACATTCATGGCGGTGGTGACAGTTCAACGAAAGTCATAAATGAAAGAAATGGCTAACCTAGCAGACATCAGCTCATTATCAGTTATTAATATCAATTCAGAACAAGCTCAGAGTCGGATCTTGATCTTGATCGTGACAGTGAAGTCATGGCTGCATCGATATTACTCGGTTCTTTGGTCGTTCTAAACATAATGTTACCATTTACAGTAGCCCAACATACGCAGGTAGGTTTCTACAGTAAGACATGTCCGAATGCAGAGCAACTTGTCCGAAGCGTGGTGCACAAATGGTTTCTGAAGGACAAGTCCACGCCAGCGGGGTTGCTACGTTTGCATTTTCACGACTGTTTCGTTCGGGTATAACACTTTCCCATCTTAGATTAAATTTGTCAGAATTAAAACAGTATTGCAACAGTGCTTTTTTAATGTATTGAAATCAATCATCATATACAGGGCTGTGATGCATCTGTTCTGATCGATAGCACAGAAGATAACATTGCAGAGAAGGATGCTGTACCCAACTTGACACTCAGAGGATTCGATCTGATAGACCAAATAAAAGCTTTGTTGGAGAACAGATGCAAACGTATCGTCTCCTGTGCGGATATTCTCGCATTGGCTACTCGTGATGCGGTTGCAATGGTAAACAATCAAACTCAGCCATCTTCCACGTGAGTTTTTTTAGGATTTCAGTTGCGAAAACAATATTTACAACTGGGGATTGTAATTTCAGTCCGGGGGTCCTGAATACCCTGTACCAACTGGACGAAGGGATGGCCTAGTTTCCAAAATAGACGATGTCAACATCCCAGGTCCAACATTCTCCATTGACGCTGCGCTAAGTGCGTTCGAATCTGTTGGTTTAAACCTAACAGATTTAGCGACATTGCTTGGTAAGTAAATCTCGGTGCAAGTTGGGATCTTGATTGTTTAAATCTAGGGTTTTTGTAAACTAGCAGTATCACATTAGGTGTAGATCATATGATTTGTGTGGAATTTAATCGCCACCATGGTCAAATCTAATGCAGGATGAGAGTTGGTCTTATTATTTGTTTGTGAGAGCAGGAGCGCACACAATAGGTTTCGCTCACTGTGGATTCTTCAACGACCGGGTTTACGATTTCCAGGATAGTGGTATGGCAGATCCATCCATGGACCCAACTCTTGTGACATCATTGGAGAAAGTGTGCCCTCCTCCAGACCAAATCACTGATATACGAAAAGATCCAAAGGTTTTCCTCGACGGCACCAAGGGCAACCCCTTCTCCTTTGACAGTGGGTTTTACCATGAAGTCCTGCACAACAGAGCGATCCTTCAGATTGATGAGGAACTCTTGTCTACGGATATTACATCTGACCTAGCGGCAACATACGCTGGTGATGTAAACAAATTTCGAGTTGCATTTAGTAATTCCATTACTACAATGGGAAATATCAATGTATTGACAGGAGATCAAGGAGAGATCCGGGCAAATTGCAGGAAAATCAACAGCTAATGGGCATAGAAAAATAAATATATCTATCTCATAGGAAATAGAAAATAATTTTTCCCGAGAATTTCGGGGCATAAATCTCTAAATTTTGTGGGGAACTTGAAGTTATACGTAGCAGATGGTTACGTGGAGGAAGTATCGAAAGCATGTAGATGGTTGACTCTCGTTAGAAGCCCTAGGAAGTTCGAACGTTCAGTTGTATTCTTTCTACTTTCTTGGAATTCTTTAATTCTGATACAGTGAAAGCAGTGTGGGGGATTTTTTTGGTAAAATCCCAAAAACAAATCATTCAATATACAGAGGCAATGCTCTGTTTCTTTTACTTTAGGATTTTTTTCACAGGGAAGCTTAAAATATTATTCATGAGAACAGAGTATTACACACTCATAAAACTTTGTATTCATTAAAATAAAATGCCTGATACAAAATTCATCCTCTTTCATTCAGAGGGATTCACCAAGAGAAATTCACCAACAAAAGTTACTCTGTCTCCTCCTGAGATTTTACACTGCTGTGTGTAAAAATCTCATTCACCTTTACGGCTGTAAAAACAGACTTCTACATATACTGCTGTAATAAAAAATAATCTTACATTTACTGCTGTAAATGTAATTACTTTCATTACATTTCAACCTCTCAACCCAAAAAACACCTGCACTGTTGTACATTCCTTTCTTACCATATGAAATCAACACATCACAAAACTTTCATGCTGCTCCCCTGGTTCTCTCTACTCGCACTGCTGTGCGTTCATTTCACATTTCTTTTAAATCTTCATTTTCCTTCTTTCATTGCCTTCACCCAGTGTTGTGCGAACTTCACAAATGTATCAAAAAAACTCTCGTAAAAAAAATTTGTTCTTTACATGCACCCACTACATTTTATTCCATTTTTTTACTTACATATACCAAGTCAACATACAATACATACGTGACCAAAAAAAATTAAACGCATTTTCTTACCCATACCTCCGTATAAACAAAAATTATAACACTTTACCTACCATCTACCAACCACGTTTAAATACCATTTAATTCCTTAGCTGACAGAACCGGCGGTCAAAAAAAACTTTGTTTTACTCCATGCAATATTTATTTGATGCAGGCCGTATGCATGTTGGAGCAATCGAAGGTGGAGAATGATGGCGCAGATCGGATGGCGGACGGAGATATCGGGATGACGTATGGGGAGAGCCACGCGTCAACTCTAAATTTTATCGGGCCCTTGTGTACGGAAACCACTCCATACCAAAGAGCAGTCCGATAAACTTACCGGTTGGTTTGTGGTTTTTACTGTTGTGGTTTCGGGGTTCGTGCAGTTGAAATTACAATTTCAACACTCCCCTTTCATTTCAACTGCTGGGCATTCAGTCATACCCAGAGACTTTTTCAAGTCATACCCAGAGACTTTTTCAACTCCTTGACATGCTGCTGTTACAAAAGAGTCTTTCTCTTAACAGAGGGATTCACCACTGTCTATGCTGAAAAGCATCTTCCTCTAAACTAGAGGGGTTCACCTGTCTATGCCAAAAAAAACATCTTCCTCTTCACATAGGGATTCTCCAAAGACAACAAATCTTCCTCTTAACAGAGGGATTCACCGAACACTATGCTGAAAGGTACCTTCCTTTTTAACAGAGGGATCCACCAAAACTTCACTTCCTTTCACAGAGGGATTACAACCAGACACTGCTTTAGATGCAGTTCCAAAACAGCAAAAATATTACTCTTCTTCTTTTACAAATAATTTTACACTGCTGTGTAAAATCCTCATTCACTGTTGTGTTAAAATTTTTTTTCGTTCATTGCTGTAAAATAAAATTTTTCTTACACAATCTGATTGCATTCGCACAACATTTCAAACTCTCAACAAAACAAATTTACGTAACTCTTTTTCACTGCTGTGAGAAAAATAAAATTTACTTTTACTGCTGTAAAAGTCTTCTGGCTTCATTTACTCTCCTCTGGCTGCTACGTTCTTTACTTGCTTCACATTATTGGTATATCTTCACCAACAAAAATTATGAGATTTGCTACGTTCTTTACTTGCTTCACATTATTGGCATATCTTCACCAACAAAAATTATGAGATTTGAGCTGCTACAGATTCCTTTCCTTTCCCACCAGTGAACAACCAAACATCATCAAGCTGCTGTTTTTTTTTAAATCTCAACAAAACCTTACAAATCCATTCTTTACATTACATAAAAAACTATTATGCATTTCAATGCATGAGGTCCACAAAATTACCACGCTGCTATGCATTCCCATTCATACTGTTGTGAAGAACTTATATTCCATTTGCAAGCTGCTCCTAATTCTTTTTCTTCTCAACACGCTGATGTGTTAAAAACTTTTGCATTTACTGCTGTAAGCTGAGAAATAAAAATTTCTTTCATATTCACTCATGTGTGAAATTTCTCATTACATTTAAGCTGCTGGGTTTTCACATTGCATATTCAAAATAAAAAGGGAATTACATCACATTCCCATTCGTTTCAACAAACTATAAACACCTGTAAAAAGGAATTCCAAACTTTCATTTGCTGCTGCAAGTCTTTCTTCCTGTCACACTATTGTGCTCCCCTGGGTTTTTATTCGGTGCTGCAAACCATTTCACTTTTCATCTCTTGCCTTTTGTTATGATCTGCTTGCTTTGCATTACAATGCATATAATTCATAAAAAAATTGTTTTCGCACTACTGTGCGATCCTCTCATACCAATCCCATTTGCACCCGCTGTGCATTTCACCACAGCGTTACAGAAGTCAACACGTAACCAAAAACATATACAACACATATGCGTTCCACTTCTTTTTGCATTACACTGCATATCTTCACTTGACAGCGATTACTAACACATACATTCATGGCTTCTGCTTCCATAAGCTCAATGCTGCTTCACCTCTGCACTACTGTGCATAAAATAAACTCAAAAAAAAATTCATGCATGGCTGCGCATTCCATTTTTTTTAAACTCAAAATTTTTTATGCAGCTCATCGGTCACAATACATAAAAAAAAATGACATATTTTTTATTTTGAGCCATACTCCCGTGACCAAATACAAAACATCAAAATTAAATTTTCACCAACCATTTACAAATGCCATTGAACTTCATTTAATGTTTTTTTGAAACGTTGGTTTTTCCTGAGCTGTTTTCGTGCTGCACGATGGCGGATTCCCAATTGACTGTGCTGTCGTCGCTGTCCATGCTCCCCTTGACTGTATGTAGTCTTCTTTTGGCAGAGTCTTCTCAAAAGAAACTTAGATTGGCTAGGGAGCTCAAGGGACTTTCAGACTGTATTTCCTTCCTTCTCCATACTTGTTTGCATGGGTCTAGCTTGTGTAAGATCCCATGTTAAGTTACAATCATGTGCCATATGCCCAATGTTATGACACTTGAAACATTCTACATTGTTCATGAATAAAGTTTCATGATTTCTTCTTGTAAAATTGTTTCTTGGAGGTTGTCGGAAACTGTAACATCTATCTCTATGAAATGCTCTACAGTCTTTTGCCATATGACCAAAGTTTGAACAAGAATAACAATAACCAAAAAATGAACTTTGGTACCTGGGAGATGGAGGTTTCCTTGATGTACTTCTGAAGCCTTCCTGCCTTGAGATTCTTTGATGATAACCATTCCCACTTGCCTCTTTGACATCATCAACATTTCTTCTTGGAGCTGGTTTTCTACTTGGAGTAAGATTTCTTTTATTGTAGCCTTGATTTTTTTCCTTGCCTTTGCTGGAACTAGGAGCATCACCATTTCTTTCTGGCTTCTTCACATATCTTTTGCTTAAAGCATTTCCATTTTCATTTGAGGGTTCACCTACATACCCGAGTCCTGATTTATCAGATGGACATCTGTGATAACTGAGCATATCATCCAAGGCTTGAGAGCTCTTCATGATTTTGTTCATCCCTTCAACCTTTTTCCTGAGGAGGACAATCTCTTCTTCCAGTCTTTCACACTCATTATTCTTCTTTGCAAGTTGTTCCTTAGTTTCTTCCTTGCTACGAGTAGCTTCAGCTGCTACTATTTTAAGGGAGATGATATGTGACTTCATTTTGGAGATTTCTTCATTCTTTGCTTGACTGCTCTCAATTTTCTTCTTGGCTTCTTGTGCTTGCTTCCTGGCTTCTTGTAGTTCAGACTTAAGAGAGGAGACCTCTACCTTGTACTGTCCAATCTCTTCTACAAGTTTGTTCACTCTCTTGTGGCTTTGTTCAAGTTGACTTGACAAGGCATCTTCCTGCTTCTTTGCTTTATTCAACTGATTTGTCATGGATATGACTTCT
>APFE030135157.1:45468-60760 GCA_000404065.3 Pinus taeda
ACAGGTTCAAATCTCCTCCGATGCTTGCCTTCCTCCACTGCGCAATCCTGCATGAGAATTAGATGAGAATGGCTGATCCAAACTTGTATTTCCCTTGTGTTGCACTGTGCAATCCTCATTGGCAATACTCAATCCCTTGACTGTGCAAGATCTGATGCACAACTATAGTCACAACTGATAGCAATCTGATTCTCTAACACCTGTCCCTGTTGAACTGAACATTCACTGACATGCAACTGAGTTAACTGATGTATTCATAGTTGTATTATGAGTTAATAACTTGTGAATTAATTAATAACTAATTCACCCAACTCCTCTCTAGTCTATTTGCCAGTTAGACTAAATACAACCAGTTTAACAAAGCTAAACTGAACACAACTCCATGAACTGCACCTCCAGTCCACTAAACTCAACTCACTTGAGTTCTAACTGAAGTCCTGCATGCAAATATTAGTCATCCCATAGGTAACCACGTATTTCCTTCTGGGATCTGCATGTACCACATCTGTAGCTCATCCTGGAGTGCTCCAAGAGAATAAGACAAAGTTTATAGTCTAAATATTATTATGAGCTAATAATATTTGACTGTTCTATATTTAGACTGAGCAGTCACTCCGCTGTGGTGTCACTCCGCTGTGGTCTAAAAATAGAAGTCCATCTATTTTTTCCAACTTGATCAATCATCCATAAACAGCAACCTGCAATCCATAGACATGATCCATATGTCTAAAAATAGACATAGTCTAAAAATAGACTTGCGCCAAAAATAGCCTGCGGGCCCACTTAGTGAAGGCGACTCTTTTCACTAAGCTCCATCATCTTGCATTCTCAACAAGCATTTCTTGTTGCACACTTTTCAACACTCCCTCTCAACAAGAAAGGATTCCTCTCAAACCCGATCCTGTAACTCTAGAATGTTCTGCATGCAACACATCTGCCCGGTCCACTTTGCTCCAACAACACTTGGAACAAAAAAACTCCCAACTGACCAATCTGTTGGGCGAGGAACATAATCTGATGCTGAAGCTCTACCTGCTGCTGACAAGTGCTCCCTCTCTGACATCTGCGCTACTGCAACACCATTGCACACCTCTCTGTGCCACCTAGTACTGTGCAAAACACTTGTGCCTCTCGCATTGCTGCAGCCTGCATACTATGCGCTGTCCTGGGATTCCCCGCACTGTCGCTCTCTCTGCCGCTCCATCCGCATATATCTCTACCCAATCAGTCAGTTCCTGCTACTCCACATTGGGGCTCCCGTAGCAAGGTCTCATCCAAGAGGTTGGGTACCTCAAGGATCCTGCCCTCCTCCTTGGGACTATCAATCTATATCGCCCCACCTCCTACCTGGAGGTATGGCTGCATGTGATCCCTCAGCCCACCTGGCTCGAAGTTTCCCCCTATTGGAGGTCTCTGCATGAGTAGATGTCTCTACTCGATCTCCTCTCAGCTTCCCTTGTTGTGGCTTCTCCACAACCTCCTGAAGCTGCTGCACCAATCGTGGCTCCTCCACAATTGTCTTAGACTTCTTCTGGCTCTGTATGTTGAGAGGTAATATACCCTCCCTCTCAACCACCAAGTCTCCATCAGTTGCCTTGCTGCTCAAGGCTTTGCATGCATCTTGAACCTTAAGAGCATACAGGTTCTTGACTCGTGAACCAATCCGCTTCACTTGTCTAGTGATGATGTGTCTAAGGAAAACCTTTCCCTTACTGAAGACTACATCATAGCCTCTGTCTCCCAGCATCGCGATTGACACCAAGTTTCTCTTCAGTCCTGGTACATACTTGACATCGGTCAAGGTAAGGTGAGCTCCATGCTCCCTCTGAAAAATAACCGTGCCTACACCTGAGACACTATACTTCTCATCATTACCCATCCCTATGAGTATCTGGAGATCTTTATCCTCCAAAGTACTGAACAAACTTTTGTCACCGGTCATGTGGAAAGAAGCTCCACTGTCAAGAAACCAACCACTTCCCATCATGGATGAAACCATGCATGCGAAGAGTGTGAAATCCAACTCAAACTGTGAAGCAAGTGCCTCACCTTCAGATCCTTCCTCGGATCCCTTCTTGGACTTCTTCTTTGGGCAATTAGTAGCATAATGGCCCAACTCATGACAACGAAAGCATCTCACCTTCGACTTGTCAACCTTCTTCCCATCATTGGAAGAACTGGATTCGGAAAGAGAAACCTTACCCTTCCCTTCTTCGCCTTACTCGCTAAGGCATAGTTCTCCTCATCATGCATAGATGAAAAACTGTCTCTGGTGCTCCGTCTGATCTCCTCCTGCATCAAATCCGACCAAGTCTTTCCCATCCTGGCAACTTCTCCTGACCATTGACAGAGTCCTGATAGGAATGCCAACTCTTCGAAGACCAAGGAGAGCCAAGCTCACCAAGTCCTCATCATCGACAGTAACCCCCACACTTCCCAGTTCATCTCGACACTGAGTGAACTTCGTGAGATACTTGGGAATACTGTCACCCTTCTCGCATTTGATGTTTCTGAGTTTATCTTTGAGCGCCATTCCACCAGCTCCTCAACTGCTTCTGATCTAAAATTCGTGAGAACGAATTATTTCTTGTACAGAGATCGACTGTATGGGCATTCACCGGATATCTCACCTTCCAAAAGAGGGATGAATCCAGAGGCTACCTGGCCCGATTACAGACTCTGCCTGAAGAAATAAAACGTAGTCACTTTCTAAATGATAGATTTGATGATCAATCCTTGCTTTGATATCCTGTAGAACTTTTTCTACAAATCAACCAGCTCTGACACCATGTAGAAATTTTGAATAATTTAACACATATTCAACAGAGATTAGCCTGATCATGTACTATTGCGGAAAACATACACAATACATAAGCTCCTCTACGTTGATCATCAATATAGCAGCATCAATAACAATAAAACATCAAAAGCATTCACACATTAACACAGTATGTATCCCGGGGAAAGCATCTCGCTAAAAACCCCAACTATCTGTATATTAATGATTGAGTCATGTAACATTACATAGCATAATACTTCTCACAAGTATCTCCACCTCTGTTACACACAATACAGCTCAGATCTGAATCAATCACTGGTTCAAATCTCTTCTGCTGCTTGCCTGCCTCTTCTGCGCAATCCTGCAAGAGAATACTGATGAATGGCTGAAGCAAACTCGTATTTCCTTTGGGTATACCACACAATCCTCATTGGCAATACTCAATCCCACTGATTGTGCAAATCATCATGCACAGCTATAGTCACAGCTGATAGCAATCTGATCCTCTAACACCTGTCCCTGCTGAACTGAACATGCACTGACATGCAACTGAGTTAACTGATGTATTCATTAGTTGTATTATGAGTTAATAACTTGTGAATTAATTAATAACTAATTCACCCAACTCATCTCTAGTCTATTTGCCAGTTAGACTAAATACAACCAGTTTAACAAAGCTAAACTGAACACAACTCCATCAACTGCACCTCCAGTCCACTAAACTCAACTCACTTGAGTTCTAACTGAAGTCCTGCATGCAAATATTAGTCATCCCATAGGTAACCACGTATTTCCTTCTGGGATCTGCATGTACCACATCCGTAGCTCATCCTGAAGTGCTCCAAGAGAATAAGACAAAGTTTATAGTCTAAATATTATTATGAGCTAATAATATTTGACTGTTCTATATTTAGACTGAGCAGTCACGTCACTCTGCTGTGATCTAAAAATAGAAGTCCATCTATTTTTCCCAATTTGATCAATCATCCATAAATAGCAACCTGCAATCCATAGACATGATCCATATGTCTAAAAATAGACATAGTCTAAAAATAGACTTTGTGCCAAAACTTGCCTGCGGGACCACTTAGTGAAGGCGACTCTTTCCACTAAGCTCCATCATCTTGTTGCATTCTCAACAAGCATTTCTTGTTGCATTCTCAACAAGCATTTCTTGTTGCACACTTTTCAACAGGTCTTAGACTATTGTGAATAAGGTAAAGGAAAAGGAAGCAAGTGAAATTGGAAACCTTACTCATCTCGCCAAGTGTCTGAACTCAAGCAACGGACAATCAAGACAATTGTGAAAATCAGACCTCCTAGGTTTGCGTAGAAGAAGAATGCAACATCAGGAAGATATAGTAACTACTTGGCTAAATCTGCATAAAGCTCTAATTTTGTGCTCCACCTGGACAAGATTTTGACGGATCACTGTTGTACAGTCCACGAAGACCGACATTTAGAAAAGACTTGTCGAAAAAGGAACCGAGTGATGAGCACCATGGCTAGGAGGGTGACTGATCAATTTAAAGTCAAGGAGCAGGTTCATCCTGAGGATGATGATGAAGAGGGAGTTGCTTCTTCTGATGAAGCTCCAAGTGTTGAGCATGTAATCAACATGTATCAATGTCTTAACACTACTTAGAAAAAGACAGCCACCGAGAAAGAGCCTTTGAGTGAATGTCTAATCCCAAAGCAGAACAATCGATATAGTTTGAGGAGTCAAGTGGCCCCCACTATTTTTGAGATTCTAAGAGAAAAAGTAAGACAACATCTGCTGACACAGAAAATGAAAGGCAAGTATAGGAAGACAACTACAGCCAAAAGTAGATCCATAACTAGCAAAGATAAGAGTAGCCCACCAGAAAACACGAACACAAGTCTACTCCCAGACAACTTGGTGAGTCTTCCCGCTTTGGATAACAATATTGTTGAAGATATGAAAAATACATGTGCAAAAATCTCCTTTTATGAGTTAACCAAGCTGACGGGTCAGCGAGATATTATTTTGCAAGCACTGGGGCAAACCTCCATAGATAGTGTTGTCTCTTCTAGCAAGGGACCAATAAATTCTCCTGAATCAATTGCATCTCTGCTCAACTCGCTTCGCATGGAGGAAGTGAACTTTCTCTACTCACAGTTTTTGTTATCATTTGAGATATTCAACTTCAATGTCCACAACTATTTGGTTGACTATGGCACATCAATCAATCTCATGCCACTCTCCATCGCTAAACACATCAATGCGCAATGCAACAATACAACTACATAGATCATCCAACTTGACCGAACATGTGTATCAACCATTGGTGAACTCTGAGATGTGATCATTTGGTTATCATCTGATGGATGAGTTCATCAGTGCATTAACATTGTATTTGTGGACATCTCGAAAGCATATGGATTATTTCTGAGCAGAGACTAGTCCAACAAGTTGCAAGCATACTTTGCTGTGGATTGGTCACACTTATGGCTTCTGTACAAGGGAAGAAAAAACCAGATTCGAGTATTGTGGGAGAGATATATGAAACATAACATTACTTCCTTAGATGTTCAAAATGAACCGTTGGCTTTCATAGAACTTTTGTTCGACAATTACTTTTTGGAAATGTAGATGGGTTGTTATCTTGCACAACTAATCCCCACACCACCAGACACACATTTGGGTCTCCTTCCTTGCCCGAATGATGGAAATGAAACCTGTATAGTACATTATAACAATACTAGCAATAGTGTTAGCAGTACTAGTGTTGTAAGTGGTCCTTGTACAGATGACTTATGGACCTTGTATTTCGACGGATCTAAAACATAGGGTGGCTCTAGAGTCAGGTGTGTTTTAATAGAACCAGGGCAAAGGAAACACTTATCCTCAAGCCGCCTGGAGTTCAAGTGCACGAACAACACTGCCAAATATGAAGCACTCATTTTGGGCTTACAAAAATCCATCAACCTTGGCATTGCTATGCTAAAAGGGGTAGGTGATTTAGAGATCATGGTATGTCAGGTATGTCACACCATAAAATGTGTTTCACCTCATCTTGAAGTTACCAACAAGAGGTATGGTGACTTATCCCTAACTTACAAGCTTTCAATCTCATGTTTGTACCAAAATGCGTAATGCAACTACAAATGCTCTGGAAAATGCGGCTACTAGGATGACCCGCTTAGGGATATATTTACTATTGAAATTTTGTATAAGCCATCTATCCCTGATAACATCATGAACTTATGTGTTTTTGATGATGATGAACAGATATTTCATTTCATGGCCAACGTTGATGTCTACAAGGATGCAGTGATTGATGAAGACATGCATGAGATGTCTCTGCAAAACACAATTGATGACGGTAAAGGAAACCTCATCCCCAAGGGTGTGGTTTCACTCGAGAAGATTTATGACCTGCAGAACCACTTGAAAGTGCCCAGGAACAATAAAACCCATAGTTCCACACTGATGCACGAATAAATTAATCTGGGAATAGATAAAGATCTGAATTTGGTGAATCTCAGTATGTGTTGCACACCAAAAGAACAGCAAGCCTTTATCCACCTATTTAGACAATACTGTGATGTATTCATGTGGATATGCGACGACTTGAAAACATATGACACACGAATAATAAAACCCATTATTCCAGTCAAAGAAGGGGCCAAAGCATTCAAGTAGAAGCTCAAGAAAGTACATCCATCACTGGAGCCCCTTGTTAAGAAAGAGTTGACTTAGTTGTTGGATGCTTAGATAATTTATACATTTCATTATTACACATGGGTTTCAAACCTAGTTCCTATCAGAAAGAAGTTCGGGGAGATACGCCTATGCATTGATTTCCGAAATCTGAATCATGCCTCGGACAAAGACAATTACCATGTTCCGTCTATGGAGCACATCTTGTGGACAGTATTTGGAGCAGAACTTTTTTCTCTACTAGACAATTTTCGGGATATAACCAGGTTCTGGAAGTAGAACCCGACAAACTGAAAACTATATTCTATAACAAATGGGGTACATTCACTTATTGAAGAATGCCATTTGGGCTGGTAAACATAGGCGCAACTTTTCAGCATGCTATGGACATCACCTTCTGTGGGCTCATCACACAAAGCATGGTGGTCTACCTTGATGAAGTAACAATTTCTTCTAGAAAAAAATCAGACCACCTGCGTCATCTCAAGAAAATATTTGAGCGATGTCACAAGTATGGGATATCCTTGAATTGTAAGAACAACGTCTTTGTAGTGCCTGAGGGGAACCTCCTTGGGCACATCATTGCCAAGAGTGGGATGAAGGTATATCTGGATCGAGTCTGGACCATCACACATATTCGTTATCCCCTGAATAAGAAGGCCATGTAGTCCTTCTTGGGAAATATCAACTTTCTCCGGAAGTTTGTCTCAGATTATGTGCAGACTATCAAACCTATATAAGAGATGATCAAGAAGGACACAATTTATAATTAGGGGAAGAATTAAAAAGACGTATTCACCTGTATCAAGCAGGAAATAGCAGAAGCACCCATGCTATACAACCCAGATCTCAACAAAGATTTCTTGCTTTACACATTCACTTCCGACACTTCACTCGACAGTGCTCACTCAGAAGGATGAGCTGAAGAACGAATGAACCATCTCCTTCATCAAAAATAGCTTGTAGGGAGTTGACCTCAATTGTCCTGCTATGAATAACTAAGCATATGTTGTATATAAGGTGGTGAAACACTTGAGACCCTACTTGCTGAAAAATAATTTCATAGTCTTTGTGCTGCACCCATCAGTGAGATCGTTGCTTGTTCAGCAAAAGCTGGGTGAAACACTTGCAAACTTGATCTAGGTGGATATTGGTGGCCACCCACCTATTTCACTTAGGCCCCTACCATTGTTTCTTTTAGTTTTTCAATTTCCTTATTGGTAGCACAATTTACTATTTTTGGTAATCTTTTGGGTCGTGAACTTCTGGAGTCGTTTTGAGGCCCTAAACGACATTTTTTTGGGAAAATAAAGACCAACATGGGTCTTGGACAAATGTTGGTCATGCAAAATTTCTAGTACTCAGATAAATACTTCCAACGAGGTATTGTGCATGTCAAACGAATATTGTATGCCAAAGTTACTACCCTAGGAAGTTGATCTACCAATTTATCCAAACAAGACCCATAGTTTGGTGCTTCATCTCCTAGGGTTAGGTTTTTGGATGTTTAGGGTTTTCCATTATTTCTCAATAATAAATAGGCCTTTGAGCCTCATTGTAGCATAGTTCAGAGGTATGTAGCCACCACATCTCTTCTCAGAGATAGGCTACCATTGCCCAAGCTAGTTTTATTTCCATTCTGTTTGTAAGCATATTTTAGTATTTGATATTAATGAAATGAAGTGTTATTTCTACTGCATATTGGTATTTATCATTATATCTGTAATTTGTTGTGGTCCTATTTAAGTACAAATCAATGGTATCAGAGCAGTGTGCTCTTTCTCTATTTTTATTTGCATGTCACTAACGAGGTTGGGATATAAGGAGTTAGGGATCGATCTGGTTGAACCTTTGTAAGATCAACCTCGCAAACCCTTATGATCGCCCATGGGGGAAGAAAATAAAGATGAGGGGGCAGGAGATCCTATCAAAATATTTCTCGAGGAGGCTCTCGAGAAACAAAGGAATGTGATGATGGATAACTTTGCCCAAATCCTTCAACAGTTGCCCACCGGTGGTGCATCCACATCCGGCAGCCACTCTGGAGGCTCCACTCCTTTTAAGGTACAAGTAAAATTTGACATTCCCATATTTGAGGGCCAAATACATGTCGATGCCATAGATAAATGATTAAATCTACTAGAAGGATATTTGTGTTCATGATTTTTCCAGTCGAGAAAATATTACTTTTTCTCTTCTCAAAGCCACCCCCCATGTCAAGGACTGGTGAAAAACCTACTCTGAGTAGAAGGATGAAAGTACGACCTCACTGTTTTTAGCAGCACCCACATGGAATTCATTCCAGGATGCCATCAAGGAGAAGTACTACCCTGTTGAAAACTATGAGGATAAATACATAAATTAGACAATGCTGCGGCAGGGAAGGGACCAAGATGTGTTGAAGTTTACCAATGTTTTTCATAACCTTTGCACGAAGTTAGTTATCAAGGATTTTAAGAAACATTTTGTACTCAAGTACCATAGCTTCCTACACAGCTACATCCAGGACGAGATGGAGTTCCTGGACATCTTCTCGCTTGGCATAACGTACTGATACACTCTCAAGATCGAGTAGAAGTTTAAACAGAAGAAGCGAGACTTTGGATCTACGAATCTGAAGCAAGGGAAATGTACCCCAAAATCACAGAACAAAGGACAAAGCCAAGGCGGGGCGACCTATGACAATGCACTAAAGCCACAAGAAAAGAACAACACCGTGAAGCCGAAGAAGGACACAAGAAAGTGGTGTGAGTTCCATAAGAGGTCCACTCACAACACAAGTGAGTGTTGGGCAAAGCAGTCACTGGTGGCCGAGTTGAAGGCTTCAGAATCAGATGCATGTTTCGACTCTGAGTCAGAACCTGAAAAGAGGAATGACAAAGGGAAGCAGATTATTGATGTAGAGCCCAATGCTACTGTTGCCACCATGAAGATCCAAAAGGAGGAACTCGAAGATCCAGAGGAGGAGGAGCGCCTCTTCCACTCCCAGATGTGGGTAAAGGGTTGCCCACTATAGTTCATTGTCCACAACGAGAGCCAAAAGAACCTCATCTCGGCAGAGGTGATAAAGTGGTTAGGCATATCGACCACAACACACCCACAGTTGTACACCATCGGGTAGCTTCACCAAGGATGGGATCTTCGTGTGAGTCAACAGTGCCACCTTCCATACAACATCAAGTCCTTCATGGATGAGGTATTATGTGATGTTTCTCCCCTTGATGTTTGTGATGTATTATTAGGCCAACCATACGTGTGGAAGACACATGTTGTGTATGAGTCAAGGCCTCACGCTGATATTGTTACTTTGGGAAATAAGTTGTACAGGATACTAGAGGTAGCACCACCTATTGCCATCTCTTTGGTTACTACAAAGAAATGCAGTAAGCTCATTTCCAAAACCGGGATTTTTTTTTTCCTGGTGATACGACCTCAAGGAAAGAAGAAGACAATGGCCACGACCTTCAGACAGGGCCCCTCTGCATGACAAGAATAGATGGACAAGGTCATGGAGGAGTACGATGACATATTCACCTCCCCCACAGGGGTGCCTCTATAATGTCAGGTCAGGCACTCAATTGATCTAACCCCATGTGCATCATTGCCCAATGGACCAATCTTTCAACACTCCATTATGGAGAGTGACAAAATCAAGAGGCAGATTCAGGAGCTGCTGTAGAATGTTCACATCTGACCAAGTTCATTGCCCTGTGGGAGCCCGATCATGTTAGTACAGAAGAAGGATGTGACCAAGTTCATTGCCCTATGGGAGCCTGATCATGTTAGTACAAAAGAAGGATGGGACTAGGAGACTTTGTATTGAGTATTAGATGCTGAACAAGATCACTGCCTAGAATAGGTACTTGATCCCATGGATTGATGACCTTGTGGACCAAGTCAAAGGGGAAAAATATTTCAACAAGATAGACTTGAAGTACGGATATCACCAGGTAGCAATCGAACCCTTCGATGTGTGGAAGACTACCTTCAAAGCCAAGGAGGGCCTTTGCGAATGGTTGGCTATGCCTTTTGGGTTGACGAATGAACCTGCAACCTTCATGAGGCTAATAGATGACATTTTGTGACCATTCACCAACTCATTTATAGTGGTATACTTGGATGACATCCTGATCTTCAACCAGAGTTGGGAAGAGCACCTCCACCACATCCGACAGGTTCTCCAAACACTGCGGCAACACAAGTTGTGTGCCAATTTGGAGAAATGCACTTTTGGCATGGCCCATTTTCAGTATCTAGGATACATTATTGATGAACGAGGGGTGCATGTGGATCCAACCAAGATCCAAGTCATTTGGGATTAGCTAGCCCTAACCAATCTAATAGAGATCTGCAACTTTCTGGGTCTTGCCAATTTCTACCATAGGTTAGTGTTAGGATTCTCTCATATCACTTGGCCCTTGATTCAAGTCACTAAGGGAGGAGTGGAGTAAAAATTATTTTGGTTTGAACCTCAATAGAAGGCATTCGTAGAGTTGAAACATTGCCTTTGCTCTGCAACAGTGCTCCCATTACTAGACTTGCAACAACCATTTGAGATCAAGATAGATGCCTCTGACTATGCTATTGGGGCAGTCCTTACTCAATAGGGGCATCTAGTGGCATATCATAGTGAGCAACTTTTAGACATAGTTTGGAAGTATCCCACTTATGACAAAGAGATGTATTCCATTGTGCAGGACTGCCGATAATGGAAGCATTACATTTTGGGGAAGGAAATGGTCATCCACACAGATGCAAGGGAAGTTGCACAATGATTGCCATCAGAAGTGGTCCACATACTTGCAAAATTTCCATTTGAATATCAAGTATAAGAAGGGTATCACTAATAATGTTGCAGATTGCCTCATCTTACCTCCAATCATGGCGTTAACCACCATTCTCAACTCTTGTGGGCAGGAAACTTCTGATTGGCCACTTCTCTACAAAAGTGACCCAGAATTTGGCCACACATACCGGACGCTCTTGGAAGGTTAGAAAGTTCATATTTTCACCTCCAAGATGCCCCGTTACACATCTGGGACACCTTTCTATCCCTTCAAGTGAGTGTGCCAATATGATTTGGGAAGTAGACTACAATGGGGCCACTCGGCATTTCAGGGTCGAGAAAATGGTGACAGTGCTGCAGAAGTATTTCTATTGCCTGTATCTTCAACAAGATGTCAGGAAATACATGAGATCCTGCACTGCCTGTGCCATTGCCAAACCGACCATCAAGAAGAAAGGCCTCTATAGTTTTCTGCCTACCACTAGTTGGCCTTGGAAATCCATCTCCATGGATTACATGTTGGGCCTTCCTTCTACTAAGCATGGCAACGGTTGTGTTTTTGTGATCATCTACAGATTCTTGAACATGGCCATTATGGTGTCCTGTAAGAAGAATATCACAGGAGAAGCCACTGCTAAAATCTTCTTTGAACGAGTGTGGGTACACTTTGGTATTGATTCAAATGGATCCTAAAAACCTCTAATTCTTGATATAGTTAAAAACTATCGCATAAAGAGAACTCTTAGGAATAGCTGATAACACTATCAGGAGTGAAACACATGAAGAAATAATGGAAAAATAGAGTATCAGCGGTTTAAAACTACTTTGCATGAGAGTCGTCGGATCTGGCCGATTAACAGTCCAGATCCAATCGGTATATCGCAATTGGCGGAGGCTATCAGAGTCTATCGGAGGCGGCTATATGGGAAGCACAACAGCGACCCGCGCGATTAAATGAGAGCTATTGATGTATGCGCACAGATCAATGGCCTAGATTCAATTGTACTATTGCATCGCTAATATATATATATATATATATATATTATATATATATATATATTATATATATATAGATAGATATATATATGGACTTAACCACGACTCGAAGGATCAACGATATGCGATTGCGACATCGTAATATCGCATTGGAGCTATGCAAAGGAGTGGGGCCGATAATAACTATGACTGCGATAGCTGGACCCAATAAAATTATAAATGATATCTGATATATTTTCAAGTTCGGTAAAAGGGTTTTTTAATGTAAATCACATTTTTGTTAAATGAACGAAAAATGAGAGAAATGAAAATCAAGCGATAAACTGGACTCGAAAGGGTTTATACATGCAGGTATATATGTTTTGAGATCTGAAACAAGTGGGATTTTGAGCAGGCCATAGGCGGTAAGTGGTTTTGGCCAGGCTTCGCCCAAGCCCATACATTGGTTGCCACGTGGCCAAGCCTCGAAGAGAGAAAACCACCCTTTTAGGGCGGTTAACTCCCATACGCATGAGCCACCCGAAATGAACCTCAGTCGTTGGATCAAGATCTCTCAGATCAACGGTGGAGATACGATAAGTGATATAAAGGCAGACCCGATAGGAGTTATAAGGTGGAATTTATAATATTTCGAATCCAATAAATGACAAATTGGTGTATTTTCATAGTTTTACATGTATTTCTCTGTGTAAACAGAGAACGACCATTTTTGGGATTTCAAAGGCATCGATGGACCATTCCATTACAGAACAGGTGGCCACCATCCCTGAAGGCATTTAGCAATGATTGCTAATGCTCAAAGGGGGATTTGAGTAGACAAAGGCTGGGAGCCAGAGAGCCCGAGAAGGAGAAACGAATAGACAATGCCGATTGGCTTTAAAGCCACAGAAAATAGAAGACAAGAACAAGTAGTGCTGAGATAGAGAGAAAACAGAGATAGAGAGTTAGTGAGGAGAGTCTGTGTACTCGAAAAGACTTGGGGGATCCAAGTAAAGCCTTGTTCTTTTATATATGTTGTGTGAGACTCAAATTGAGCTCACTTTTTTAAAAACCCTACTTCTGAAGACATAATAGAGAGGTCACCACTGAAGGCTGGACCAGGAGAAGTAGCGCAGGAGTGTTGGGTGAACTCCTTATTAAACTTGTTGTGTTTATGTGTGTTTGTCTATTATGTTCTTTAACTACTTCATTGTCTATGTATTTCACAATCTTATCGATCCTTTGCACAAAGTAACATAGGAAAATCCATGCACATGAGTCTGTAATACCTTAGTAATTGTCTAAGATCTCATTAACAGATCAAGTGGTATCAGAGCTTTAGGTTTGCTAAGGTTAGACAAGCTTGTGCTGGATTATTGAATGGTAACTAGGTCAAAGCTCAAATTAGGAGAAGGAGAACTGGTTGAGGCTAATCTAGAAATTGGAAGAGTCTATCCTAGGAGGAAAATGGTAGAAGAAATTCCCTTGGAACCAGGCTCTCAGTTCATGGACAATTTCATGACCATGAGAGCCATGGTAGAAGAGACGTATCGAGAATTTAAGAAAGGTCGAGGTGAAAGTACTTCAACCTCGAAAAAAGACAAAGGAATAGAGGAACCTTTTCTAGATGGCCATTCAGAAGGTAAAGGGAAAAGGGAAGAGCCTCCTCCATCAACACCTCTTTCTAGCCCTAAAAATAAAAATAAGAAAACAACTTTGATTAAATTAGATGTAAAGTTTTATTTGCCAATCTATGATGGAGAATTAAATGTAGAAAAGCTAGATAACTGGATTAGACAGATTGATGTATATTGCAGGGTGTAGAACATCGATTCATAAAGGAGAAAGATTCAGCTGGCCAACCTTCGCCTTGGAGGAACTACCCTAGTGTGGTGGGAAGGCAAGACACAAGCTGATTTGAAGAAGCATGGTAAATTATTTCTAGCTGGAGTGAATTTTTTTTTGCCATTAAAAAAAATTCTATCCACTAAATTATATGCAGCAAGTAATGATGAGTTGGCAAACTATTCACCAATTAAAGGGGCAAAGTGTACAAAGCTATACCCAGGAATTTAGAAAAAAAGATTTAATTCTAGGCATTTCTCTAGACTCACCTGAAACTTTGTTGAAGTATATAGGTGGTCTGCATAGCTATTTGAGGCACACCATTCTCATGTTTAACCCTACTAGCATAGATCAGGTACTTGTTCAACCTACACATCTAGAGGCTAGAGGTAAGAATATGAACCTAAAGATTGGGGGATCATCAAACCCACTGCAAGCAAGAACACGAAAAAGAAGAAGCAAAAATGGAAGGAGAGGAAGACAAACACTGTATGGAAAGACAAACCTTCATGCACTCAATGCAAGAAGGATGGACATAATGATGAACATCGTTGGTCTTTGCATCCAGAGATAAAACCCAAGAAGTTCGGTGGTAAGAAGAAGAAGACTGTTGCTGCTATTCAGAAAGATTTGGGGTCAGATTCAGGTGATGAAACAACAGTCACAGCCACAGGTATAAAAGGTAAAAATTTTGAAGCATCTGCAAGTAATTCTATACAATCTATTGATAATGAAGATAATGAGAGGAAAATAAAAAAGATTGATGCTTTATTTGATAGTGGTTCACAAGTAAACTTGGTTTCTGAAACAATTGTAAAGAAGTTGGGCTTACTAACAACACCTCACAAGAAGCCATATCCATTAGGTTGGGTATGTGATAAAGCAAAGCTACAAGTGACTAGACAATGTAAACTTAGGTTTGCTATTGGATCAACTTTTGTAGATGAGGTTGAGTTAGATATAGTTCCCTTGGATATATGTGTTATTGTTTTAGGAAGTCCTTACTTGTATGATAGAAAATCCATTTTGTATAGAATTAAAAATAACTATCAACTCACAAAATATGGAATAGAATATATTGTAAGATCTCATTAGCTCAAAAATAACTACACTCTCATAAACTCAGGGCAGATGAAAAGAATTGTAAATTCATGCAAGCAATTTGTACTAATGGTTGTAAAGGAAAAGACCCCTGATAAAGCCAATGCATTTGAAGGCTATG
>APFE030135177.1:0-10264 GCA_000404065.3 Pinus taeda
AAACAATTATGAAATAAGAATAAAATCATAATAATAAAGAACATCTTAGGATAATATGAAAATCTGATTTTTTTGTGATTTTACTCATTATGCTAAAATAATAAATCTAGAACCTAAAGAAATTAATCCCGAGAACATAGATTTGGATCTATTTTCTTATCAAATATGTTGCAAATAAATACCAAGCTGAACATCCATGGTAACTTGTAGATCAAAAAATGCACCATTCCCTCCACTCTCTCCTTGTCCCTCTCTCTCTTCCTTCTTGGCCTTTCTTCTCCCTCTGTAACCCACCCTCCCTCCATATATCTCTCCCACTTAGTTTTATTAGCATCTATATCTCTCCATTTCTCTTTCCCTATTAACATCGTCGTTATGCTTTATCTCTATTTTACTTGTTTTCTCAAGTTTTTTACTATATTTTAGGTGATTTATAGGATTATGTCTCCATATTTCCCCCTCCGCCCCTCTCACATTATTCCCCTCTGAAACTTATCTCTCTTTCAACATCCTCGTAATGATTTATCTCTATTTTAATTATTGTTCCTAGGGATTTCACTATATTTTAGGTTAGTTACATTATTTCCTCTCCCTCTTGCCCCTCCCTCCCTCTCTCTTTGTTCCCAATCAAAACCTCCTTCATTTTCTCCTACATGCCCTATGGCTCTCGCTCTCTCAGTGCCCCACAACCTCCTCACCAAAATCATTTCATCTCTGTCATGCCCTACCTCTCTCCCTCTCTCTCTTCCGCCTATAATCTCACTCACTATCCATCTCTTAGTCCAAAATTCCCTTTGTGTCTATCTCTCTCCCTTCTCATCTCACTCCCTCTCTATCTATTAGTCCCAAAATCTCTCTCTCTCTTCCCCTATTTGATCCTATCTTTCACTTCTAGCATACCTCTCTCATCTCACTCTATCACTCTGTATCATCCCCTATGTCTCTCAATCACTTACTCTCTATATCTCATTCCCAAACTCTCTCTCTCCCTCTCCCCCAATCATTCTATCTCTCTTTCTCTCCCTTCCCCAAGCATCTCACAATAGCTCCTTCTTTATGAAAAATTCCCAAAAAATGCTCTTATGATCCCTCACGCTTCTTTCCCTATTATGTCCCCTCCAGTATTCACCACAACCATCTATCACTCTCCTATCTTTAGCTCCCTCTCCATCCCTCTCTCTAGATATCCCACCACCACTCACCCATTATTTCTCCACTATCCTCTCTCTAGGCCTCTCTCCCTATCCCTCTCTTTCTCTATCCCTCTCCCTCTTCGTCTTTCCATCCCATACTCTCTAGCCCACTCTCTCTCTACCCATTACCCCCCCGATCTCTCTAAATTTCTAGTTTTCTCTCTTTTCTCCTCACACTTGAATTCTCTCAATATTTCCCTCACTCACTCTATCCCTATTTCTCCCTTCATCACTCTCACACCTCCGTCTCTTTCTCTCAATTACTGAATCATTCTCCTTTTCTCTCTCACCACACTATCTCACATACTTGTTGAGCTTCTCTTTCTCCCCATATTTCTTTGTCGTTTATCTCTTGTCTCCTTTGTCCCTCACTTACACTTTATCTCTCTCTATATACCCCTCTCTCTCTCTCTCTCTCTTTCTCTCTCTACCCATCCCCTCCACTCTTTCTCTTATTTCCTCTCCCTCTACATCACTCTCTTCTCCACGCAACTTCCATCCATCTCTACCTCTCTCCCTCTCTATCTCTCTCTTTCATGCAAATCAAAATTTACACTAAGTTACACAAGTACAAACCCAACCGAGTTTCTAATTCCTAAATGTATTTACAATTTAAAAAATTCTATGATGCCTATATATATATATAATTCTATGAATATAATTTTAAAAAACAAATTATAATAATTATAAATTAGGTAACTAATATTCTCAAACATGTATATATTTAGCTCACTTGACTGAAATCACAAAATTCTTGTTAGATTCCCGTGTATCACCAACTTAGTTTTAAAAAAAAATACAATTGTGACTTATCTAAATCAATATACACACCTAAATATTCCATCCAATCTTCTAATGACAACATTAAGTTTATTTCTTCCCTATATGTTGGGACTCCAATCAAAATTGTGTCATCAAATTTTTTTTTGTGAGAGATATAAGGTCTCCTCCATATAAACACATGAATTCCATATTTCTTTGTGAATTAGATACCTTAAAGGTTCTCCCAAGACCCTCGAGTATTAGGACAAAAAGGAATGGAGAAATGGGATATGCTTGCCTTATTCCCATAAAATAATTGAAAGTGGAGTAGTGAGTTCTATTGAGAATGATATAAAATAATCAAGTGGTGACAATGGAGTTGAATTAGGTAGTCATGATTCATCGGAGAAGCCAAAAAATTTGAGTACGTGTTACAGGTATGACCATATTATATTGTGGAAATATTTTGAGATATCCACCTTAATGTGCATGCTAGATTTCCTATTTTTGTTTAAAGATTAAAAACATTTTAGAGTTACAATAATTCCATTACAAATTTGTTTGATCTATGACATACCCAGTTTTCTTTGTCAAGATGATTTCTAGAAATGAGGGCTTTAACTGATTTTTAATTACCTTAGAAATGACTTTATAGCTTATGTTAAATAATGAAATCAACCTAAACCCATCTAGATCACGAGCCCTATCAAATTTGGGAGATGATGTAAGAAGAATGGTGTTCAACATAGGGAATAGAGGTCTAGTACTTTTAAATTCCTTCACTAGAGGATAAATTTCATTTCCTAAAAAATACCAACAAGCCTAAAATAAATGAGTAGTAAATTCATTAGGTTTAGTGGCCTCTTTTTGAGGAATAAAGGGTATCTCCATCATTAGTCTCGTATTGTGGTACTATTTCACTAAAGAGGGAATATTTTCTGTGATATCTTGGATTGCTTGCAATCTATTAGAGTTAGTTCTTTCAAAACTAACTTCTATAAGAACATGAATTTTCCCTATAGATCCTTGTGATTTGTGATTTTTTCTCCTTATTTCATCATTGAGAGAGAATATTTCTTGTGGTTCCTATGCTTCATCATGGTTTTCTGGAATGATTTTTTGGTTTTTCCCTTTTCTTTAGCAAGTTAATTCTAAACTTTTACTTCCATAGGATTTCCCCTTATTTCATAAATTCTTCTATCTAAGTGAGGTGATATCCCTTTTGTACACCATGCTCCTTTCTTACACCTTCTACGCTTATTTGTTGTTGTATTTATTCAATTTATTTGGGTTTAAAGATATTTCTGAGCTCTTGAAGTTTCTAGTCTCTTGATTTTCTATTGAAATTTATCCATGCATGGTACTCATTATACTTTTGTTACTTCCCACCAAGATTTTTATTTACCGAGGATGGATGGATCCCTAATCCATAGACTTTCAAACCTCAAAGGCCTATTTCCAGGCTTGACATTGAGATCCTCATTAAGAAATAGTAGTTAACAATCAAAACATGTAAGAGGGAGGAACAAAGCCTCCGAAACAAAATCCTTCTCTAGAAGGAGTTATGATATTAGAATCATATCAAAATGAGAAGTTATTTTATGCTTACATCCTTACCTATTGTTGTAGGTGTAGACTCCATTGGAAATCTTCGTTTATGCAACGCCAAACTATCTAATTAGATTCATGAACTAATGAGAATCCAATTCTATACACCAAATGCCTCCATTTTCTTCATTCAATTACTCGACCATATTAATGTCACTTCCTACTATAAATAGTTCATCTTACCACAATGCTTTGATATTGCCTAAATTATGTAGAAATATTTCATTTGTCGCTACCGTATTTCAAGTGTAGATAGTCATATTACATCCCTTTTCAATGGATCCTACATAGAGAAATTTCTCTAATATTATTATAGGAGCTACCATATAATCTATAATCTCTACCTCATTTGAATTACATAGAATCACTCACCGTGTAGCTTGTCCTATTGAATACAATACTATAGTTTTAGAAGCACTTCAATAGTAAAAGGCTATTGATTGTATCTTTTTACCTGAACACTTTTTTTCTTCCGACATGGCCATTGTACGGATATCCATACTAATTTTATATTTGAGAAGAATTCACTTTAAATGGTAATTGAGGCACTGCACATTCCATAAAATTTTCATTCCAAAATTTGACTAATTATTCTCACACCATTTTAATAAAAAAAGTTATGAACTTAACGACAACTGTATGAATTTTCCTTTTTTTTAGAGGTTGCAAAAATCATCTAATTTGAAAATTGTTGATACAACAACAACCAATTTTTTAACATAATTTTGTCACTTTATACTTTATTATATACTAACTATGGACATTGTTCTTTTAAATATTAATGATTTTCAAGCAAACTTTGAAAAGTATTGATGACCCCATTTTTATGGAGGGGTTTATTTTTGACACTTTAATTTTTGTTATGTTTTTAGCATGGATAATTATTTTTTCAAATGTTGGTTATGTAACAATGTTTTAAGTCTTCTTCTTATTCTTCCTTGAGATGTTAATTTTTTAAGTATTTTTCACGTTTATTGTTTTTATTTTTCTTTTCAAATTTTTTGTAAAGAAATTTTAATTTTTTTCTTTTGCAAAGTTAAAAAAATTCGATATTTTAAATCTCGGATTTTCATATTTGTGTATCATTAACATCAGATAATTATCAATAAAAAATAAATAATCTTAAACATTTGAAAAAAAATACACAATTTGAATATAGATATAATAAAAAAACACATTTTGGAACTTTTGTTTGCTAAAACTGGCATGTCAAATAAATGGAATTTATGGGAAATTTTGAAAAAAAAAGGACTTACAAAGTAGCATTTTTAAGAATCTGTGGAAAAACCTAATAATTTTCAAAGTTTGTTTTTTCAGAAAATAGTGATTCACATAAAAATTACAGTGAAAATTAGCTAAATAAATATTAAACATATAAAAAACAAATTAAACACTTATTCTTATCACAAAATATCAAAGTCAGAACATTACAAGTATAACTAACAAACAGTTATGAAAATTGACCTCAATTTTCAAGAATAACATAAATTTAATCAACAATATCATATAATCCATGTTCATCATCTTCTAGAAATTCATTATTGTCTTCTTCCATTGACTTTCTTGCTTCATTTTGGCCATTTTCCTCTCCTATTAGACTTTTGATGTCTACAAATTTCCAAAATTATCCCTTGCAAATTATTCCATCTAACAATGGTTGAGGTTCCTTTTCCTTTTTTGCCACAAGTGATTCATTAAAATACCTTTTCCTCAATCCAAATTGCATTGCATCTCGAAGAAATTTAATAGGATTAATTATTTGTTGAATAAAAAATTATCATAAAGTACAAAATAAATAATCAATTAAATTATTATAAACACATAAAAAAGAAAAAAGAAAATATTGATGTTGTTAATATTTTACAAGCCTACATTGTTCTTTTCTTTAACAATTTCATTTCATCATTAATACATTAAGTTCACCATATATCGATCATTACATTATTCATATCTACACCATTATCCATTACCATATGAAATTATATAGAAATAACATCATCATCATCATCAATGCAATGGAACATAAACGAACAATGGAAGAAAGACATGCAGAGATATAGAGACACCCGGATTGGTCTGAGTCCACGGAAAATTCCACTATGGGGAAAACCCTTGCAAATAATATTCTTCTTATATCATCATCAAATCAATAAATTTTGGAGTATCTCATCAAGTGGAAGAACTTATCGAGTGAAGATTCGACATGGAAGGATGATAATTTTATACAGAAGCATCCAAAACTACTCAAGCATTGAGGACAACGCTTTTCAGAAGGAGAGGGGCATGTTAGGCCCCTATAGTATTAGTGATTCCACCATTACTATTATCATTGTATCCCTTATTGTTATTATTGTGCCCCTATTATCCCCATATTGTTATTAGTATGCCCCATAGAAACCCACTATTGTTATTTTTCTGCCCTTATGTTATTACTGTTATGTCGACTTGATTACACTATGACCCCTTAGACTCCTATATATACAAGAGAGGTTTAGTCATTTGTATCATCCAAGAATTGTTCATTTGTGTAATGTAAAGGAGGTTGTCCCTTCGAAGAGGATGAATTCTAAGGCATTGGTCTATTTCTCTATCTTTTGTGAGCTGGTTTCCTAAGAATCTACAATTTTTTGCCAACAATATTGTAGGCTATCAAGCTGTCTCACCAAGCTCTCCTGTATGCATCAAAGGTTCCACTACAAGCTATAATCAAACCAAAAATATCATAGTTGGAATCTTTTCTCTGATAAAAAATGTCATCAACAAGATTTGTTTAAACTTGTATGAACAAGCTCCGTTAGCATTAAGTGCTCTAGCTATTTTCTAAGGTTTCATCTCACAAGCCTTACATCATGCAAAATGTTAATGCTTGTGTTGAGATACTTCTCTTAATTTTATCTCACACAAACCCTAGTTCCCAATAATTCACCAAAGCTTTGACCCTTGCATTACAGAAAAAGGGCTACAATATGATTACATCAAGAAGATATGGATGATCTAGTGACTAAGTTATGAGAATGACGATGCTCTCCCCCTTTATAAGATAGGTCAATTAGGAAAATAATATAAAATGGATCAAGTGGAAAAAATCCTAATATAAGTTATTAGGGTATATCCACATCACAGTAGTTTACTGAAGATGTACAAGTGTCATGTGGTGATTGAAAGCGACCTCCAATGTGGCATGGTATTTAAGATAAGGATCCACAATTCAAGCGCTCCTCGTGACATGGTTTTGTGCTCTCTAAAAGAGGATCCAAGCTTTAATTCTCCTCAACATGTCCTAATTCAAAACAAAATCCAAGTATTGCACTGTCGAAGCAAGAATCCCTCAATACAACTAGGAAACATCTTAGACTATGACATCTTCTTGTAGTTGTCCTAGGGAGGAGTGCCTTTACTCCTAGTGCATGTTACGATGATCCATACTTATGCGGGAACACAACAGAATAAAAATATAAACATAAACACAGGGTTGAGGTAGAAATAAAACTTCTTGTCATTAATATCAAAGAATTCAAATATGCTTGCATACAAAATGGAAATAAACTAGCTCGGGCAATGGTAGGATATCTCTAAGAAGAGATGTGGGGGATACATGCCTCTAAACTATGTTACAATGAGGCTTGAAAACCTATTTATTATTGAGAAACAATGGAGAACCATAAACATCCAAAAACCTAACCCCAAGAGATGAAGCACCAAAACAATGGGGTTGATTGGGGTAAATTGGTACATCAAATTTATGGGGTCGTAACTTTGGGATCTGATCTTCGTTTGGCCATCATCATACCTCATTTCGAAGATCTTTAAGATGAGACCAAAAATGAATCAGTAAGCCTATTCAGGAGCGACTTGGCCTTTGTGTTTTCCCTAAAAATGTTGTTTAGGGCCCCGAAACGGCTCCAAAAGTTTAGGACCCGAAAATCTACCAAAAATTGTAAATTCTGCTACAATTAAGGAAACCAAAAAACTAAAATAGAAAGTATTGGCATCCAAGTGGAATAGGAAAGTGGCCACTAATATCCACCTCGATCATCAACCATGCTAAATATAGTAAACTATGGTTGACCATGGTAACCTTAGATAACTATGGTCAATCATAGTAAACCACAGTGATCAACATGGTTAAGGTATCGCTAAAAATGTATGATTATTGTTAAACATCTCGAACTATTTTTTTACTATGGTTAATGATTTTTTGACTCGAATTGAACATGGTTGACTATGGTTGTTTATGTTCACCTTTGAAGGGTCAACTATGTTTAACTATGTCATCAAGCTGAATATTGCTAAATATGATTAACATAGGGTCAACTAAGTTTGATCATGGTCAATTATTTAAACATTGCCTATCAAGTTTTGACTACATTTATCTAATTTGGTTGACTATGTTGAACTATTAATATTAATCAATAATAGTATGCAATTATATTTGACCAAAGTTGAAGAGTGTTGATTTTAAAACATATTCAGACATAGTTTGGCAATGGTTGAACGTGGTTTGATCATATTAATATTAGTATTAAAACATATTATATTATATTATATTAAAACCAAACCTAATTTTTTTATAAAACCTACCCATTTACATACTAAAACTTTGAAAACATAAAAAATATCATGAAATTAAAATTGTCTAATATAGTAAGTCTTTTACTAAATACAAAACCATTATGGTTTATCATGATTTACATTATTTGACAGTCTCACGTCACACTAAAGAATTAAAACCTTCATTTTCATATTATTCTAAAATCATTTCGTATGTATAATATATAATGATTTTTTATAAACTATATTATATAATATATATATATATATACATATAATATACATATTATATTATATTAAAACATGTAATTTTATATTTAAATGTTAAAACTTGTCATTTAAAACATGTCATCAAATGAAAAGTTAAGTGTTATACTTATGCCTCCAAAGCTCCAACAATGGTTCTAGAATATATCTATAATATATGTACATAGTAACCATTTTAGGATGGGTTACAACTATGGTTCCAAAATTTATACACACACATATGGTTTTATATATGTTATTTATATTACTTATATTAAGGACTTAATGCAATAATATTAATAAATAATGAATAGTGTTGATATTCATAAATTATGGTTTTATATTAGTTAATAATCAAACTATTAATACTTGATGTGTCTTAATACACTAATAAATGATAAAATATGACCTACTATAATTGTTAGTGTTTAATAAGATTGAAAATGAGAAATTATAATTAATTAAAGCTAACCATTAATGATTATGTTAGTCACATTAACAATTTGAGCTAGTTAACAAAATATATAAAATTATTACATAAATAATTATTATATGAAATAATTAACAATATTTTAACCTTATTATTAATAACATCAATGTGAATATTTGTATTGTCAATATTATATTTTATTATTATTATTTTTAATGTATAAAATGTAAATATTATGAACATTGTTTATGAATATTAATGATAATACATAAATTTTATTAATGTTAATATTATAGCTTAATATTTGAACCGGTGACCTATCGCAAGGAGTGCCTCAACAATGCACCCATTCACCGTAAATCCAAAGCCCCATGGGAATAATTTTTGATATAGTAATATATGTGTAATAATTGTACTTATAGATAATAATATATTAATAACAAACCTAATGTTATAGAGTATATTTATTAAGCTTATTTTATTGTTTATTGTACTATACTTATTAATTGTGATTTAGTATATTAGTTAATATTTTATGGTTGAGTTATCTTTTAATATGTTAATTTTTAAAAATATAGATTCTTAATTATATTATTTAATTAATTAATAATTATTTAATATTTGTATTCTTAATATAAAATATATTAATTTTATATTAATGTATTATTATTGTAATACTAAAAAGAAACCAAACTTTTTTTTATAAAAAATCTTCAATCGTTGATAACTCATAGTTATTTACCTCAGTTTTATAATATAACTATTTACGCTGGTTATTTTTAATTAAAGTTTAATATAAAACTCAAAACCTAAATTTGAAATTAATTCGATTATTTTTAATTAAACCTTAATTTAAAACTCAAAACCTCAATTATTTGTGCGCTATGTTAGTCATTCTTTAACAAGTGTATTACATTTCAATTCTATTACATTACAATTTTGCAAGAAGAGTTGTAGCGTACATTGGCTAAACTCTCATAGAAAATTTCACCTCAATCTAAAATTCAAAACCTATATTTGAAACTCCTTCATCCACTATGTGAGCTATTCTTTAACAAGTGTACTAGATTGCAATTTTATTGCATTGCAATTTAAAAAAAATATTTGTAGTGTACATTAGCTAATTTATCATAACAAATTAGACCATTGTTACATGTTTTTTTATTTTTTTGTTGAATAGCGGAATCGGTAACGGTGGTGGTATTGTACCCATGTTACACGGGGTTGAATCCCACTAGCTACCACTATAACCTCTACAAGGAACCACCTAGCCCGCAAGAGCAACCCTCGGTTAAGACGAGACTTGAACTCGTAACCTCCACAATGGCACGGATGACTTAGCAGATCATCCAATGGTCACGAGACCAAGCCTTTGCAGCCGAAAGGTGAACGGGCTTGGCCCATGCAAGTCACTCCTCACAACTAGTCAATGCCCTCGCTTAAGTTTGAGCACAAGACATCACCGTCTTTACGA
>APFE030135187.1:0-17834 GCA_000404065.3 Pinus taeda
TACCAACTTGACCAATCATCCACAAATAGCATCCTGCAACTCATAGACCATGATCCATATGTCTAAAAATAGACTTTGCGCCAAAAATAGCCTACGGGACCACTTAGTGAAGGCGACTTCTTTTCACTAAGCTCCATCATCTTGTTGCATTTTCAACAGTCAATGTGTGCAAAGGTGTTGCAATAATAGAGAAATTAGCAATAAATCTCCTCCAATACTGGACTGCACCTAGAAAACTACGGACCTTAGTTACACTAGTAGGCTTAGGCCAATTTACAATTGCTTCAACTTTAGCATGATCAATTTTTAACTGACCATGACCAACAATATGACCTAGGTAGCCCAAAGAGGTTTTCCCGAACTCACACTTTGACAATTTTACAAAGAGTTTTTCTTTCTTCAGCACATGAAGCACTTTCTTTACATGATCACATGTTCAAACCAACTCTTGCTGAAAACTAGTATATCATCTAAATATACAAGAACAAACTTATCAATGAAAGGTTGAAATATATGATTCATAACCCGCATAAAGGTGGCTGGAGCGTTGCAAAGCCCGAATGGCATTACCATCCATTCGAATAGCCCCTGCTTGGTTTTGAAAGTGGTTTTCCACATGTCCTACTCCGCAATTCGGACCTGGTGATAGCCACTGCTCAAATCCAACTTTGTGAAATATACAACATTTTTTAATTGATCCAATAAATCATCTATGCGTGGGAGGGGATAACGATTTTTTACTGATATTTTGTTGAGCGCGCGGTAGTCCACGCACATCCTCTAGCTGTTGTCTTTCTTTGGCAGAACAATTGGCAGCCCGCATAGAGAGGAGCTCGGCCTAATCATGCCTTGGTCCAGCAATTGCTGCACTTGACGCTTGATCTCCCCCATTTCGAATGTTGACATTCTGTACATGTCAATATTCGGCAGAGGGGTGTCATGCAACAGGTGGATCTCGTGTTGGATCTCTCTATTTAGAGATAGTCCCCACAGCTCCTGAAATAATGCATTATAATCAACAATTAAATCCATCAATTCCTATTTATGCTTCCCATCGTAGCCTTGGAACACGTCTGTGACTTCGGCCTCCTTTTCCCTGATGACCATAAGCATGCATGTTTTGCTGGAATTTACCAGGCGTTTCATCTACCCAACACTTACAAGGCTGGTGTTAATTTTTTTTTGATGAGCCCGCATTATGTACTCTATCCCATCCTTAGTGATGTGGTATTTATTCTCATGATGGAAAAAGACAGTTTTTCTGTCATACAGGTAGGGGCTCCCTAATACAATGCCACAGATGTCTAATGGTATAACATCCATCTCTACTTCATCTACCAGCTTAGAAGCAATCACAAATTTTACCTTGCACTGTTGGGTTACATTCAATTTAGCTTTATCATGTATCCATCCCAACGGGTACAACTTTGGGTGCGGTTTTGTTACTAAGCCAAGCTTCTTTACTAGGGATTCTGCAATTAAATTTGCTTGGGACCCTGTATCAAATAGATTTTCTACTTTGGTATGATTTACTACAACTCTGATATGAAATAATTCAATTCTTTTTCTATCATTTGAAAGGGACTCATCTACAGAAATGGTGCTTCCATGTGATTTAGAATCAATAGGAGGTGTAAGGGTACCTTTTGTTCCCGCTGCTGTGACCAGTGCCTCATCTCCTGAATCTGATCCAAGGTCTTGCTGTGCCACTGCCATTGTTTTTTGCATCTCTTTTCCTCCATACTTCTTTGGGAATTTTTCTAGATGTTTCTTCCAATAGTGATCATCATCGTGGCCTTCTTTCTTGCAATGATTTCAATAAGGCCGCTCTCCCTCTTTCGTTGTTGCTGTTTTCTTCTCCTTCCCTTTCCATTTCGCTTTGGATTTGCCATTGGGAGGCTTGAATGGTGGCTTTCTGGATTGGTCTCTTTCATTCTTGCCCCTGTTCACAATATGAATTGCTTTCACACTAGCTGTGTCAATAATGGTTGTTTCAAAAAACAATAACGAATGCCAAATATAACTATGCAGTGAGCCAATATACTTAGTTACAACTTCAGGTGTATCTAGTGAAATACCCAAATTCAATGCTTGCTTCCTAAATTCTTTTGTAAAAATTTGAACATCTTTCCCTTTGCCTTGCCAAAAATATTGCCAATTCATGAAAGCTTTCTATTTGTATCCTAAGGGATAAAACTTTTCCTTTAACGCAGAAGTAAATTAGACCATGAGGAAAAGAGCTTACCCACATTTTTACTGCTTTCAATTTACTCTCCCACCAAACGAGAGCTATGTTGCCCAACCATAGAGAGGCCAGCTGGATTTTCACCTCATCCTCTATGATTTGCTGAATCCTGCAATAAACCTCAATCTGCCTAATCCAATTGTTAATCTTTTCTGTGTTACTTTCACCATTAAACACAGGAAGATCAAATTTAACATCTAATTTAAAAAAAGGTTTCTTAGATGCATTCTTTGGATTTCCCTGATTATGGTGGTGAGGGAAGAAGAACCTTCACCACCAGAAGGAGAAGGAGGGGGTTCCTCTCCATCATTCCCATGTGCTAAACCTTGTCCTTCTGGATTCCTCTCTTCAGCTTTTTCCAATCTTATAACCAGCTGACTGATATTCTCTTCCATTGAATAGAAATTCTTTCTGAAATTGCACTCCTCTTCAATACAAGCTTCCTCTTTAGCCATGTTTCTTCTTCGAGGTGCATGCCCGGCCTCTGGATCAAAAGGTTCTAGATTCCCTTCGCCTATTTGAAGCCTGCCTCTTTTAACATACAAACATGAAATTCACACCTAAAAAGCCCTGTTCTGATACCACTTGATCTAGGATGTTTTTACTTATAGATGTATAGAAAAGAATTGCATATAAAATTGCAGATTAACACATAAATGTGCACATATGAAAAGAAGAATAAAACACATAAAAGGCACAAAAGAGAACACCAAGGCTTGATAACAGATTTCCTCCAATTTGGACTATGTCTTCGGGCCCAACTCAACAATGGGGAGGCCTTTCTTATTAAATGGCATGAATCAATAGAATTACATTTATCAATCTATCCATAAAGAGGCTTATACCTCCAATCTGCCTGATGGCTATGAAATGAATGCCTGAGATGGAGTGGTATGCAGTGCCAAAGTTTCACGAAGCAATAGAAGGGGCTGGAATCGTGTAACTATTCAAACATAGGTGCTGCAATGATCAAAATGCATCCTCTCATGCTCTTCCATTGATCCTCTTTTATAAAGGATTCTTGGACAAAATCCCATTTAAAACGGGGCTTACCTAGTTAACTATGGAGGTTGGTAGAATGAAAGTATCGGTGGGCACAACCATCCCTAAAAATGGCCTCTTATCGTCTAAACAATAAAACTTCCAAGATCCAGAAAACACTAAGAAATCTGCCAAAAACCGTTCACCCAGATTTCAAATATTATTAAGTCGGGGATATAATCTGTATCGGGTCTGCGCTGAGGTTACGAATCAGCATATCGTTGTGTCCCTGTCCTGGTCCTCGGGAATGACTGATCACCGATTGCATCGGCATCCCCCACATGTGTCACCCCGAGTGACTGATAAGGGTTCCACCGATCCAGCTAATCGCTGATCGCACTATCCACTCGCCGATATCCATATATATATATATATATATATGACCGCCGATTGCGATTGCCTCCAATCTGCCGATCTGATCTGATCAGAGATCAGCGATCGGGGGTTCCACGGCCCAAACCTTAAGTCCACCCTTATGCAACCTCCGATGGCGATTTGGCCTTAAGGCTTAAGACTCAATTTTCAAAGGAAATTCCTCATTTTCTTAATTATTGAAGAACCCTTCTTTTTGCAATAACTTCATCATCCAGACTCAGATTGAAGTACCGTTTCCACCGTTGGAATCAGAAAGATGAGATCTCTACTCTAGTCCTAGGTTGACTCATTCTGATCACTTTGATTTTTGATTTTTTCCATGCCATTGTATCTGAAGATCCACCTGGATTGGTTGGGTTATCTATTTGAGTAGTTTTGAAAACACATTCAAAAACCTTTTTGATAGGGATTTCTACCTTTTCCTTGTCAGAATTATCCACAGTTTTCTTAGGAAGACTATTTGTGGTTTTCCTAGGTTCAATTTCAGATGGCTTTTTAGCAGGTTATCTGAGTTATTGATGTTGAGAGTGTCTGGATTCTTTTTGCTCCTAAGGTTATACTGCATATGGACTTCCATTATGGCATTTTCAAAGCCTTGTTTATATTCATCTGACTCTTCAGAATCTAGTTTAGTTTGGGCTAGGTGAAAAAGTTCCTGCTCTTCTTGAGTGAGGAAAACTATTCCATCATCATTTATCCCCATCAAATTAATTTGATTATCATCCAAATATTCAACAATATTCCCCTCATCGTCTGTGTAATTTTCCTGAAAAGGAGGTTGAACCTGCTAGTATGGACCCTTTCGTTCTCTTTGTTTAATTTGGGGAACATTCCTTCTAAAGTTTTGGTTTCTAGTCTGAGGGGCATTTTTGTTCTCTCTTACTTGAGTTTTGTCATTGATGTTCACTCTTTGCATCATCTGATTCACTACTCTCACTAGGTTATCAATTTTATGATCAACAATAGAAGTAGAATGTTCTTCCTTTATAGAAATATGCTATCAGATTTCAATTTGGCCTTCTTGGCTAGGATGTTAGCTTCAACTTTAATAGCATTTGCTTGCATTTCTTCCAAAGTTGTCGGGTCTCTCTCTCTAAGTTGATATTCCATGTCTACATCGAAACCATCTAGAAAATCAATTAGAGCTAGGCTAGGGGAGGGCTTGATGTCTTGTGGAATGGCATTGTAAATAGTATTAAACTATTCACAATATTCTTCCACACTCTCATTTGGTTTCTTTTCAGTCTTTTATACTCATTTAGGAGTTGAAGTGAATTTTCCTGATCTCCCATCTAGCTAAGTAATTTTGATGGAAAGCATCAAGGTTGGCTATACTTCCTGTAGGTAAACCCCTAAACCATTTTTTGACATCACCTCCTAAAGTTTGAGCAAACAATCTCATTTTAACATCAGCTTCATCTACTTATTGAAGGTCAAACACATCATTCGTCCTATCCACATGTTGTTGAGCAATATAAGCCCAAGTGTTATCAAAGGTCACAATTTTAGATTGGTGATCTCTAGGCATAACTTTTAGCTGACCTGGTAACACCAAAGGTGCATACCTACCGGCCATAACTATTCTGGGAGATTGACTTGAAAATGGACCTAATGTAGGTGTAGTTTTGATAACTACAGGGATAGTAGGAATAATAGTTTGAGAGATCACAGGTGAGGAAGTTGAAACTATGGAATGAGTAGGACTGGGAGGCTATAGATGAACTGATTGGGAAAATTGACTAGACAAAGAGGCAGCTGCAACTGTTAAAGCAGAAAATTCAATGGATTGTTGAATAAAAGCTTCTTCAATAGCTTGGTCCAACACTGAAACAAGACCTTGTAATTTGTCAAATTGTTGTAAGGATTCAAGATTAGGATCTGTTTCAAAATACTGGGTCTGGGGTGTGTATGGTTGTAGTAGGGCTTTATCAACAATAGTTTGATCTACAAAAGCCTCTAACTTTGATCTAAAAAAACTATGCTGGAAAGGCAAATCAAACTCTATATATTGTATAGTTTCAAATTTCTCTGGGAGAGAATTAGACATTGACAAATTAATATTCTCAGGAAGAGAATTGAATCTAGACAATGGACTATTACTACCTTGACTCTATAAAACTTTTCTTCCTCGCCAATTTCTCAGGGTTATCTACAAATTCAGCGGGTTGGGGTCAGGGTGAGATCTATTGAAAATTATTTTGGGAGCCAGGTCTATTAAAAATCATCACACAAATAAAAATAAAATCAATGACACACTAGAAAATTTACAAAATAACAACCTCAAATCATGTATTTCATAATGATATATAAGTCTTGATTTATAGAAATACTGATTAGATACCAGGGATTAATAATGTTTTAGATTAAAAATTATTCTTCCCCAGTATGGTCGTCACTATGTTGTCGTTCTGTACTTTTGAGGTTGAGGGAGTAAACACATTGGACGACATCAAAATCACTTTGGAAGCTGGGATCTAACCTTGACATCTTCAAAGAGGGATCTCTCTGTTTAACTTAGCTTTGTTTTTATGTGAACTTTAGGCTAGTTATGAATGTACTTGTTTGTTTTTTTTGAAAGGTTTGGTTGATTTGAATGTTATAATTCCATTGGGCCATGGAGTCTATAAACTAAATTGGAGTTTTGCATCAATTTTTAGAGGAGTTCTCATAGGGAAAGCTAGGTTACATTAACTGGATCTTTTCAAAAATTATATGAATAGTGGAACAACAGAAGTGTAAGGTTCAATAGAAACCAAGGAGCAATTAAGAATTCCTTGATTTGACTTCAGTGGAAAACATTAAAATTAACAACAACCAAAATAGGGCGCTCTGAATAACGAATCCTATTTATCAGAGTTTCTGTTGATTAATTCAGAAATTTAGAATAACAAAGAAAGGAAAAACAATGTTTAAAGAAATAGATAGAAGAGACACATCACCATTTGGTACACCACATGAATCCTGTGAAAGGTCCCTATATTATTGATGCTCCAGTACTTTGAAAATTACAATATGCAAAAGGAAATTAGATTCGGAAATCAACCCCTGATACTTCAAACAACAAAGTATTTATAATGAAAATTACAAAAATTCTTCACAAAGTTGTTGTTAAACTGATAATGTATTTTTAGCCTAATTATAAAATATATCATCTAATGCTAGCAAAAGAATAGGCTATGTAGGCTGTTGAATGGAAAGATGGCCCTATTTTGATGGTTTTGGTTGCTGATTCAACCTGAAATAGTGCTGCGATGCTAAACTGACCATCATGCTAGCTGCGGCACTGGAAAGTTATTTTACTGCTCCTGAATTATCCTTCAATCCAATAAATCAGCCAATTGCTTCCATCTCTTTTCATCTGGAACTGTCAATTTTATTACCCTGCGATAAATTTCATCCACCTTTGTGTATTTGGGAAAAGTTGGTTTTACGGTAAAAATGTGTTTTACCATATTCTCTACATGGAAATCGTTTGACATAGTTTTCAAAATGCCTTCGCTTTCATGCCGCCCTTACTTCCACTGATGTTTCTTTTAGCCACTTCTTTCATCTTGAGGATATAGTCTTCCTGAGTGATAAATTTTTCGTTTATAACATAGATATTGGGCAGTTCCTTTTGCATTAAGGCCTCAGTTTTGTTTGTGAACTAGCTTACATGTAGCTCTAAGGTTTCACACCTTTCTTCCAACTGATCAATGAGATTTATCTTTGTCAAGACTTTCTTGACTTCCAGAATGGTGGCAGTTCTATCACTAATTCCTACCTCCTCCAACTCATACTTGGAATTTGAGTTTAAGAACTTGATTATATTAGAGGCTTCTATGGGCATCTCTCCCAGATTTTCTCTTCCTTACACAATAGTTTCTTTAGCCTTCTCTATCAACTCTTTCTGCTGAAATATGATTTGGATAGAGTGAAAAATCTCATTCATAGAGTCTAATATATTAATCAAAATAGTTTCCTTGGCTTGGGCAAAGGTCTGACCAATTGAAGTGTCCCTCTCTACCTTGTGAAACTTTTCAATCAGTCTCTGGGATTTCTCCATTTCAGTAATTTGAGCAACTTCATCTTTGGCCTTTTGCGCTTCTAAAGCTTTGACTTGGCCCTGCAAAGTCTCGATCTCCTTTTATTGTAGTGACATGTTCTGTAAGGTTTGTGTTACCTGTTCAACACTGGTAGTCTGAGTGGAGGAGGCAAATGCAGTGCTTGCCCCTATTGATGGAAGCTGGAAAATAGGTACAACATCTAAGGGGAAAATGGCCACATTCAGAATATCTTCCTTCTCCTTTATCATTTTCTCCAATTCTACCTCCATCTACTTAATATTTATATTGTGTTGTATGATCAATTTCATCATATCTTATTTCTGTGCTTGAGTTTCTTCAATATCCTTGGTCATTGCATCCTGTATGGCTGGTAGCTTGAGCTACTTTCTTAAGGCTGCAATGTCCAAGTTCTCCTTTTCAAAAATATCCTTAGCAGCATTGACATCTTTAGGGTCATACCCTATCGTAATCACCAAGTCTTCCAAAGACTTGATCATGCTATCCTTTGCCAAATAGGAGACTTTTTCCATCTTCAACTGTGACTGGACATTTGCGAAAGAAACCCACAATTTAGAAAGTGACATAGCAGTGTTAGTTAAAGTATAGGATATCATTTCACCAGTTTCCTTGTGAATCTCCATTTGATTAATGGGATGTACGTCCTTTGTGCTAAATTCAAAAGTTGTGCTCTTGTAGTCTAATGCTGATTTGGAATCTGGGTCTCAAGAAAAGACATCTGCATTTTTCCATGCTCTGTATCAAAGACTAAAAACAACCTACTTTGTGAGTTGGAATTATGATTCCAAAATTGGTTATAAGTGTTATTCTTCAGAATTTCATTTCCAAGATTTATCTCCCTGTACCTGTCAAAAACTATCTTCTCTTTTTCTGTTTGGACATTCTGTGATTCCAGCTCAATTTCCTTGTGACCTTGTGAAGATAAAGGTTTAGAAGGAGATGTTGTGAATTTGGTAGTTGCAAGTGGTGAATCTGTGATGATGATGGTTGCATGCTCTTCAGTTTCTTTGTCCAATTCTACTCTTGGAGTTACCTTTGATCTCTTCCTATAACTGATTCTGAATTCTTTGGCTTCACTCTTGGTTGTAGATGATGATCCTTCCTCCCTCTGTCTTTTTCTTGATTTTTCCTGAGGAATAGGAGTCTGCAAAATAGAAGTAGAAACAAGTTGTTCTTCAGCTTCCTGCAAGGTATTTTCTACCCACTCTAGCTGATTGGCATATTGTTCTATGTCTGGCCTTGAATTATGAATGTAAAGAGTGCTTTTATTCTCCACTTTGAGCTTTGAGATGATGCCACAGGGGTCATAAGACCATGTAAAGCTCAAACTGAACTTCATTTCTCTTCACCTGTTGTCCTTATGTCGCACACATATGAGCCCACCCATGTCTCTATTCTGAATTGTGCCTTCTTCATGGCCACTACAAAGTGGATGTCATCTGAATTCAACATCTTCCTGATATACTCCAGGGAAAAAATCCTGATTGGGAGGTATTTGGGAAGTTTATAGGGGGCCAATTCACAACCATATACCCTGATTTCTGTGTAATTTTGGTACGAATACCAATCCCCTATCTTTGCTTAGATAGACAAATGAAAAATTCTCTTGATTTCCTCACTGATTTTGGGATGTACTACACTATTCAAAATGTTCATCGCTGTATGAACAAAGTCTTAGATAAACTGATTATAACTGAATTCCTGTTGTTCTCTCATAGCCAAAGAGGTCCAAAAGATTACTGGCTGCTAGTAACCTACATCATCCAGCTTCTGTAATGCAAAAATGAATTTATCTACCCGATAATAGAGGAACATATAAATCAAAATAGAGGTGTAATTGAACACCGGTTCTGTAGGAAACTTTATGAATTGTTCATGGATATTATCAGCCAAAAATTGACTAAAGTTGAACACTGAGGGCTTGTTGTCCATGGAAAATATGGAGAGGAATTCTAAAATAGGCTCATCTACCCACTGATCAGAATGATAGCCTAAAATGTAAGAAATCATGGAAATAATCTTCTTGGCCTGATTAGGGAAAATGAAAAAAGGATATGGAGGATTATTTTTGGGAAATTGGGCATTCTCTGGCAAGAAAATCTCAAAAATTCTGGCTCTAGTGGCAAATTCCAACTTTTGATAAAGTTGGGTGAGGGCTTCTAGGTAGAAAGGGGTAGTATTTTCCACGATGGGGGCCAGCATCATTTGGTCAAAGGATTGGGTTGTAATGGTGAAAAGAATGTCACCAATAGGGGAAATGATGGCTCTTTGGGTAGGAACACAGCATGTTTGACATCTTTTGGTAAATTATGGGGCTTGGAATGTCAAGGGGAAAATTATAAGGGGAAAATATTATTTTTATTTTTATTTATTTATAATTTTGGATTAATAAAGATAATTTTAATGATAAGTACTATGTAATGTACCCTGGTAACCTCACATGTAAAAGCAGGGAGTTAGAATTTTTTTTATACAAATTACCCACAAGTAATTATCCAATTCACAACTCCACAATTCCTCATTAACCATTAGATATAATGTTCATTAATACATCAAGTAAATTGCAATAAAAGACAGTAAGTTGCATAACCATTTGCATAACCATTAACCACCACTGTGGTAGTGTAATAACATAAACTGTCTCATGAACCTTCCATCCATTTTATGATTTTCCTTAACCATATTAAATAATCATGTACTAGGACATTATGATCATCACATCAAATAAAGAAACATCATCTTCAAGGATTCAAAATCATCCAACTGACACAAAAGGCAATCACACCATTGAACACCATTATACCCTGGAAACCCCGTAGGGTGAAAACTAGCAAACGTTTAATCTCTTTATTAAACGCTTGTGAGGGTTTTCACCCCTCACTCAATGGCTTATAAGGGATTCCATCCCTTAACCATTGTTATAAAATTATTACAATGAATTATCATTAAGTTGTCACATAACTAGCTAAAAGCTAATACAATTTCCATGAAACCCTTTACTTACATACCGCCACATGCAACGTTCCTTATGGCATGATTGTTCTAGCAATGTACGATCCCACAACTCGTACTCATCTGCATGGACCATTAATCCTTTTCCTGCCACAACGTTAAATATAATCTATGCCTTGTGTGAGTAATCCAACTTTACCTGCCATGTTATCGTTATCAATATTGACATCATGATTACATTTATAAATAATCATATAGCTAGCATTTCCCTTCGCATAAGCACATGTTCTTAGAGTACAAAACACTAAGGCATTCCTTTGAAGGGACTAACTAAAACATCAATTATAATTTTTTTACATGAAAATTTACATAAACTTTATCAAAAGAACTAGTCCTTTAGCTATTACTTTTGATGCATGCAAATATGTAAATCAAACTACACAACTTGTTGTCTCTTCCCGCATGCGAATGTATATCTTTTCTAAAGAAAGCTAACACCAATCTCATGTGCATACACATCTCATTCAACAAGTAACTATGATAATAGTAATGTTAGCATAAAAGTAATCACATATCATTTTCCTAAAGAAATATGACTCAATAGTTCTTCTATCCATACAAAGAATATATCTCTATAACACATTGACTATACTTTGTGCATCCAATAGCTTATCATAATAGCCCTTCTTTAACGTATGCAACACATATTCCCTTCTCTAGAATTCTACCATCATTTCATGTAAACAGTTACATACGCCCAGTCCAATATAGATCTTCTCTCCCCATTTAACCTGTAGCCATGATTTGGTTATTCAACTTGTCTTGACAATGAACCACACTCATTGGTTCAAAACGCCTCGACAAAAATATTACAATGTGATTTCCGCCGAAATATTTCCCATTAAATAAAATAATATTCTTTTTTAAGAAATGTATATATTTATGATAAAGATAAATATAAATTTGTATTTTTATTTATTTATAATTTTTTATTAATAAAGATAATTTTAATGATAAGTGCTATATAGTAGCTCGCACCTCTTTTTAATTTATATATAGCTCAATTCAAGTTAGAGTTAAGGTGTAGAACTAATCAATTTAGCTTGTACTAATTAGTAAATTAAAGTATTTTGTCAATTATAATTCTGCATTGCGGACTAAGTGACAATAACAACAATGTCTTAATTGCAGTGATAATGTTTTTGTTGAGAAAATTGTCTAGAAAATATGTATAAAGTTTATGTGTAAAATATAGATAAATATTTTAATTTTTTATTTAAAATATTGAGTAAAATTATGTAATTTTTTTAATATAATTTAATGGCTTTTTTTAATGTTTAAGGTTCTAATGGTCTTAATACACTTCTAGAAGAGTCATATATAAATTTGATAAAATTTCCAAATAAAAACTTTGAGAATTGTCTTTATCTAACATGCCAAATATTTTCTTTGGCAAACACAGACTTTGAAAATTGTCTATTTAACATGCCAAATATTTTCTTTGGCAAACAAAGACTTTGAAAGTTGAGTGGGCGAGAGGGGTGTTGTTCGTGTTCAGAGAGGCTAACATCCTACTCCTCTCAACCCAGAGGATGCGATTAAGTTATTTAACAAATTTCCCCGCGCCTTCTTGTCATCTTGGTGATTGAAGACGACAGCCTAAAGACTCTTCGCCCAACTCGCTCAAACGTATAATTCGTCCAATTTTAGATGTGGTGATTGAAGACGACCGCCTAAAGATTCTTCGCCCAACTCGCTCAAACGTCCAATTCGTCCAATTTTAGATGCCGTTGAAGACTGTTCGCCCAACCAGCTCAACCGTTCAATTTTAAATGAGATTGAAGAGGACCCCTTAACATTATTCCAATGCGCCTTCTTCTCATCTGGGCGACCCAAACTTCCAAAGTTTCTACATCTCGTGGAAGACCAGCAGCCCCCATATTGTCGTAATACACACAGAAAAACAGAAAATCCACATCGCTTAGATGAGAAAATGCAGTTTTTCCATATTGTGGTAATACATATCTTAGTTGACTCAAGATACGTTAGAAAATGGAGTTTCTTTGTCCACGTATTCAATAAATGGAGTTATCTAACAATTTCCTCGCACCTTCTTCGCATCTCGGCGCCCTACCCACTCAATCCTCCAATTTTGGATGTGATTGAAGACGACCCCTCAACATTCTTCTGCCTACCTGCTCAACCGTCCAATTTTAGATGTTGACATTGAAGATTCCTCCAAAGTTCTTCCATCTGGTGGAAGACCATCACATTCTTTCGAGATCTGGTCCCTCGATGGTCCATTAATTAATGATGATCTTTCCATACGAATTTTGATAAAAAGTATTGATTGCACAAGGCAATCTCTTCGCCTCTAACGTTAGTCTCTTTTAAACATTTAATAATCTCCATAGTAAAATACATTTAATTGTGACAAAGCTTACATCTACATATTAAGAATCTCCATAGTAAAATAAGGGCAAATATTTTGGATAAGAACCTCTTTCCATATTTTATTAAATGTATAAATGTCTAACTTATATATTATTGTTTTGTGACTAGTCGAATTCATAAGGCGCTAACACTCGTACTCACATGATAGAGGCTCAATCCTCGACAACTACCACTATAACCTCTAGGTGCAACTGCACCGCCCCCAAGCACAACACACAAGTAAGACCGGGTTTGAACTTGTGACCTGCACACAAATGCCTTAACAATACACTCGATGGCCAACAAGCTGCACCCCTCGAGAACTTATATATATATATATATCTAATAATAAAAGTTATAGTTTAGTTAGTTTTTATGGTATTTTTAATTTTTAACAAGGTGAGATGTATAATGAAATAAGTGTTTTGATCCTCATTACAGAATATGGATTGGTACCTATCTGCATTTATCATTCATCAACGACTTAATTTATATGAATACACTAGTTTTCTAAAATTTCATTTACCAACCTTTAAGGGTGTTAAATTTTATTAGGGCTATATTGTTCTTTGCTTTAGATAATTGCATTACTTCATTTGCATATTAAATTCACCCCACAAAATCATATCATTATTCAAATTTTCATCATTATTCAACAACATATGCAATTATATAGAAAGAACAATATCGTCATCAATGCAACAAAACATAAAGGAACAATAGGAGAAAAACATTCACGCATATAGACACCAAGATTTGTTAAAGACTAGGGACAAACCCACTACAAGGAAAACCCTTTCAAATTCTTCTTCTTATTAGATTGTTGTTAAATGATTCAACAAAAGAGAGTACAATGATCCATATCTTCATCCGTAATCCTATCCACCAAAATCAACTAAACGACATCCATGAGATGAACCCAACAATGTTAATAATCAAAACCCTAATTCATAAGCCTACAGTCAACTGTTAATGTCTACGGTCAACTGCCGAACTCTGCGATCCACTGATGAAATATTCGATCTACTATAAAATTAAAACCCTAGCTCCCAACCATACGCAGAGAGTGATGTGCATGTAGCTGGAACCCTTCAACAACACAAATGAGCTTCTGTTCCTACGTTCGCAACCGAAATTTACCTGAAGCATGTCTACATTTGGAAATCAAAACCTTAAACACATGTGCAAGCTTCAGACCTTGCAATCTCGGACATGTATGAAACAACCTCTGTGACCTAGCCTAAGAAATGTGTGAGCCAAACCCAAAGAAAGAAGAATGATCATAATGATGATGTCCAAATGAGGGTCACTTGACTTGTATTTATATCCATCTATGGGTGTCCAATTTCTCTTTTGGGTCGACCTGTCCTTTTGTTCACATGTGGCCTTCAATTCAAAAATACACTTTCCCTTGTCCAAATTGCGCAATCCAATAGTCAAAATTGGGCCTCTCGAAAAGAGGAATTTAGTCCCATTATTAGAATTTGTCATTGAAGTATCAAATGGACACTCCCTCTCAGTTAGGGAGAAATTCGAATCCTATCATCATATCATGCCCTATCTCAAGTATCTCGTCATCAAATATCGTCATTGTTCATCTCAGTTCATCTCTGCTTCTTCTTGCTTATCTCTTCATTCTCTTTGCTCGTATGTTGAACACTCTTGAATCTAAAAGAAAAATAATTTGACTTTGGAGGGGAGCCCAAGCTACCACCCTCTATCCATCAGGGTGCCACTGCTACCACCCAGAATCACTGCTAGTGAGGAACCCAATGCTATCACAGAGGAAACATCAAAGAACATATCATCAGGGAGCCTTACTCAACTTGGAATCACATCAGGGTAGCACATCTCAACCCGAAATCCAATGACAATGAGGAACGTCCTATTGGACACTCTCACCTCATGTCCATGAGAGTGGGGAAATTCCTATTAGACACTCTCTCCCCATGTCATCTTGTCGAGAAATAGGCAAGATAAAAATTACCAAGAAAGTATCGAAAGCATCCCATGATGTAATCAATGGGTGAGACACCACTTGCTATACGAATTAAGGATCACAACCATCATATTCCGTGCTGATATTCCCAACAATGACACTTAATAGTCATGTGGTAGAACATTTGAATCATAACCAGCTTGGGTAACACACCTCCAAGGACTCTCTCAACTCGTTGGCGAGACATGGAGCGGTAATCCCAGCAAGTCCAGCTTGTGGGTATCATGCCAACTGGGGTATACTCTGCATAGACCAATATACAAGAGCAACATCTTCAACCCTATCAGTAACACATAGGGGTAATTACCTATTTTCCATAGATCCCTCGACTCCAGAGCCCTCCATCCAAATTCCTTACCTTGGGAGCTCAGACAGGGGAGCAGAGCTGGCCCAATATCCTTGATCAGTCTTTCTTTCTATAGATCACAAAAATATCACTGTGCTCATATCTAGTATCGACTTAAACAACTCACTGAAGAGTTCAATCATAATATCTCAATAGCAACAGTCTCCTGTTCATGCAGGACATCAAATCAAATATTATATTAGAACAAATATATAGATCAAAAAAGGATACCTTATTCATCCTCCCTCTCATAGAGGCAACAACCACAAGCCTAAGCTTGTCTCGTACTGCAACATTATCTCAATAAATGAAGATATCTCAGTCCCAAACATATATGTGATTCTCTACCAATTGGATCCCACTCTTTATCATCACAATGTATCACTTTCACATCAATAACTTGTTCAAAATAAGTCTCCAAAGAGTTTCTTCAACCTATCTCATAGCTAGCCATGCTATCAACACTAAACTCGACCTCGATCGTTCTTGAATGTTAGGGTCCAACCCTAACCCCTTTATTTATGTAATAAGCCCAAGGGGCCTGGTTAGAGTCATAGTTAGTTAGTTGAGTCAATAAATATCGTAATCCTTTATCCGCATTAACAATAATTGTAAGTGGTTGCCTTGCATTATAGAAAATGGGCCACAATGAGTTATAAATGAGCCATAATTAATAAATAAAGTGGTTAAAGGACCACTAGTAGTTAGGGTTTTAGATTTCATAAAGCTATAAATAGTCTTTGTAACCCCCTCCTCCCACATCTACCCAAGCAACCAACCAACTAGGGTAAACATGTGACGAGAAGCCACTGTGTTATAATTTGATCTTCTAAGTCACGTTAAGGAAGTGAAAACGATGGAAACACACCATACAGACATTCAACATCAGCATTAGGACCCTCAAGAACTAATCCAACCTTTCTAGCAAATAGCCCGTGGGTCCCACTAAAATTTTGGACCACTTGATCTATGGACGTTCTCATGCTATGGGCACGCTAGCGTCCAGGGACCTTTAAACACTCTCACGGGCCTGCAAGCCAACATCCAGGGACTCTTTTGCACAGTGATGTGCCAGTGTCCCCAGGATTTGAGCCACATTTTTAGGCCCATAGCACTGGTCACTTCCCAAAATTGAATCACATCTTCAGAACAGAAAAATAACAAGGAAATGGTAGTATAAATGCAATCACTTGAATGACACCTTGAATGGACCCCTACTAGCCATGATAGGTATTTCATCAAACATATCACAAATAGTAATCTACAAGTGTAAATAACAAATTTGAGCATAGGCATCTCATCTCATACTTAGTTGAGAATTGCTAAGTAGCATTGATGCCTCAACACATCAACTATCATTTCATCCATTAGGTCATAGTTACATTTTCCATTCATTTAAAAGTAAAAACATGATGAGATCTATGTTACTGTCATAAAACACATACATAACCAGCATACTAGTAGTAGAAATACCAATGAAATTACAACCATATAAACCACATATATTCTAGTATAATACTCAAAGATATACAAGGAGAAATAACCTCATATTGATGAAGAAAAATCTAAACCCGGGATGGGACTTCCATGTTCCGCCTGACCATAGAATGGCAGAGCCAAATCTCTCTTCATCCATTCACCCTCGTGCCATATTCAAATCATGAACATGGGATCTCATAAAACACATCAATAGAAAAACCATCCAAAGTTTCCAAAGACCATCCACCTCAACCCATAAAACAATGATTCCACCTCATGGTCAGGCATCACAAAACCATCATTGGATCAGTCTCTATCCAAGCCTTCCAGGGCTCCAGAGCATTTGTCCATCCAAGGCTCCAAGACTAGTAACTCAACCCTTAACTTTTATCAGGCTCCAAAGCATTTGTCCAACCAAGATTTATGACTAGTAACTCAACCCACCAAGGGCTCCAAAGTGTTTTTCCAAAAGGACCTGAAGAAAAGAGGGAGGATCCCTGAGTAGTTGAAGGAACAACACGAGAGGTGAGGGAGAGTTAGGAAGGGATAATCGAAGTTGGGGAATAATGAAGATGGTTTATGCGCAATAAATTCTTCAGATAGGAGGAAACATAGGTGCAAAGTCCCTAAGAAACTTGCAAGAGTAGGACATGACAAAGAGCATACTTGAAATGAAATTCGAAATTGAGAGTTGCATACCTTTGTAAAACCAAAGAGCCCAAATTGGCATGGAAGCTATCACACAACAACTTCCATATGAGATATACTCATATATCTAAAGAAAGGAAGGATGGGAACACATGGAGTGGAAGAGGGGCACCCATTTCAATAGAGAGAATGATAAAGTTATTGTGAAGGTCCCCAAGATTGTACACAAGATCCACTTGAGACACCACTTGC